>JAULJZ010041324.1:0-14514 GCA_032270985.1 Heliamphora pulchella
TAAAAGCAATGTTGTGGGATCAAAAAGTTATGGTTTAAGTATATTTTAATTATAACTTTTGTTTTTTTATTCTATTTATATTATTTAGCTTTTTAAATGTTTGAATTAATTTAAAATTATAAAAAAATTCTGGGTGACTTAAAATTACTTTGGAACATTGTTACAATTTATTTCTTTTCTCTTTTTTTTTTTAACAAAATATAAGTAGAAAGACTTGAACTTAATACCAAAGAAATACAAATAACATTAACTGGCATTTGTGATCCATCTAAGATCATCAATATGAAATAATTTTAAATATAGCTATACTGAGTTTAAATATAAATGAAAGCTTAAATTTTAGCAAAAGATGAAGAGCCCTAGGCGGTGGCTTTACTTGCCTTGCCTCACCGATGGCCTTGACTCACCGATCAACGACCGACACCAATTAATGACAAGAACCAAGTACTAAAAATACGCGCCTGAAATTTTACGACGCACGGGTTTTGTTTACCCTCAAGATCAATACACAAAAAAATTAAAAAAAAAATTATTTTTTTTTCTTTCTCCAAATGTTCTCTGTTGCCGCTTGTTCTATTCCACATAATGGATTTGAGACACTGGGGATTTTATATAGGCAAATACTTTAATGGCTCTTACAAAAACTAATGAATCCTAAAAAAATATAGAGTTTCTAAAATAATTATTTATTGCCTTTTTTTTTAACTTTTTAATTTCTTTTGTTGATTATATCCAACTTAAATACCATGATTATTATTATTATTTTAAATAATAATATTAATTTATTTTAATTTTATATTATCTTATTTTATTTTTAATAAAATAATTATTTAAATCTTGAAATGTTGCAGAAAATATTGTATCATATTAATCACCGATGGCATCTTTTTTTTTTTTTCCCTAAGTAATTTTTAGATTCAGCTAAAAGAGTACAAGATAAATCTCGAATTCACGAGTCGTTAAACGAAATTCGAGCACAGATTTTTCTTAGAACATGTACTCTGATACAATAGTCCTGTTTGGGCTAAATTTTATTAAATTTTATAATTTTTGTTTATTTTTGTTTTTTATAAATATTTTTTATATTTTGACTAAAATGTTTTACTTTTTTAAATTGTCTTGATGAGATAAACAAAAAAAAATTAATTAAAAACAAACATAAACAACATAAAATTTGACTAATTGGTTTATTTTGACTTATTTCTCTTTTATTAACTTTCTATATTTTTTAACCAAAAACCGGATCATCTCTCATCGAAGTTGAAAAATATAATAGTTTTACTAAATAATAAAAAATTCACAAAAAATAAAAATAAGCCAAATAAAATAAATAAATAAATAATTATTCCAAACAGGGCCAATGTGAATGTTGAGTGTAGTTGAAATTATGAATTTTTAGTTTATAGTTAAAAATATGATTTATGATTTTAAATATAAGGTGTAAATATTTGTTACAATTATAAATTTATAATTCAAATAATAAAAATATGATTTTTTGATTTTTAAAAATCTTTTTAATCGAGATTTTTCAAATTTTCAATTCCTTTGCATGAGTGAAATAAAAAAGAGTAAATTTATCTATCAAAAGATCAAAAAAATTCCTAATCACAAACATAATAAATAATATGAAATAATTAACTAAACTATCACTACAAAAAAATGATTGGTAGCATTGGGACCTAAATAAAAGGTTTTAACTAAAAAAAAAAAGCAACTTGGTATACGAAGTTTTTGCATATGCAAAATTTGAAAGAGGTATACAAAGTTCTTACCTATTAGAAATTCGAAAAAAAAAAAAGTACGGATCACAATGAATCTAATCAATGACTTTAACTAAATTAACAAATTAACCCACCCAACAGAAACCTGAATTAACCCTTCTTTTTGGTAAGTATAAGATGGAATTGACTCAACTTTTTTTCTGGTCAATCAACACATCTGGCTAGGTTCGTTATTTTTCTTTGTATTTCTTTTATTTTTATTTTTTAAAATATTTTATAATTTCGTTTGGTAACCTGACTTAAAATTAATCAAAATAGTAAAAATTCTTGTTTGGTTAAGAGGAGGATTTAAACAACCATGCAAACAAATTAAAAAAAGGCTATAATTTGATATGGCTTTAATGCCCTGATTGGTTAACATGCTTTTTGACTTTTTTTAACCAAAAAAATTAAAAGACTACTATAGGTAATTTGGTAGAAAAGAAGAAAAAACTCAAAAATCAAATAAAAATTATATTTTATTTGAACTTCTATTTTATACTAAAAACAATAATATCTATACTCGATAACTTATTTACTGTTCAATACAAACTATATATAATTGTCATAATTATTCATATAAAAGATAGAATTCAATGCTTGTGATCCATCTATTTTTAGGTTCAAAATAGGTGAATCCGAACAAAAAGTAAAAATAATAATTTTTATCAATTAATTAATTTAAAAAATACTAATTTAAAAGTTAATTTACACTTTAAATTCAATTTAAAATTTTAATTAAAATTAAAAAATTAAAAAATATTTTAAAAAATAATTTTTAAACTAGCTCCAAATCAAACTCTAAATAAAAATCAAAATAAAAACTCAACTTATATTATAAGTGGAATTGAAGCAACGTATAGGGAAACAAAGCACATGCCAGATGTCTCAAGTGAGCGGATGTGGAAAGGTGCTGTGATGTGAAAGCAGCTGTGCCTTTTTTTTTTTTTTTTTTAATTTTTGAATATATTTTTACTATCGAATTCGTTCGTTACGTAAAGTTTGTGAAGTTAATTTTTATTTAAAATTTTAAGTTAATTTAATATTTGTAATTATGTGATTAAATAATATTTATTTAACAATTTTTGTTTCAAAATTATAATTTTTATTCATTTAATTATAAATTAACATTACGTGATCATTTAACTATAGATATCGAATCAACTTAAATCTTTATATAAATAATAAACTCGACAAATTCTATGTAATAAACGAATCTAATGATAAAAATATATTCAAAAATTAAATTTAAAAAAAGTACAACACGGTGTTGTGCTGTTAACCCGTTCCCATCAAGTTAGACTCATAAGTTAGGAAAACTATTGAATATTTTACAGCATCATCTGACATTATTTATATAATATTTTTTAATAAATAAAAAGATATAATACACAAAAAATTAGTTATTTTTATTTTTTACTTATTTAACAAAAGTAAATCAATATTGTATAACGCAAAATATTTTATGCTACATAATTAAATAAAAATATTACATAAATAATATCTGAAAATACGAAATAATTACTCCACAAGTAAGGGGTCACCATGCACTAATCCACATGAAATCACATGATTAAGTATGCAAGCCAGCACAAATGATTGTTCATTTTCTGTCGATTAATTATTAAAATGCCCATTATTCTACCAAACCATTAATGCCCTTAATACACCTTTCCCTCTATTAGAAGTCAAGTTTTAAATTAAGGAATCCAGATCTAACTCAAACCACAAGCATTTTTTTTTTCTTTTTTTCATTTTAAAAGTAAACATGTGCCAAAACACAATCAATGGGAGTTCCCGGTCATAATTCAATTAATTGGAGGCTATTTTTGCCAATTCATAAAAAAATATGCATTATTTTAAATACACTCCAAATAAAAATACAATATGTCTCGACACGAATCGTCACCATCATCTATCACTACTAACGAGACCTCTCTCATCCCTTCTGCCACTTGGCCTTTTTCTGCCTTATATTTTAGGCGCCATTTCTTTTTATGCTTAGGCACCCAACATCGTTGCCCATTCTTTTTTTTTTTTTTTTCATAGTAATTTGATTACGAACAATGAATGCTACACAACATAAATTATTACATATCTACAAATATGATAAACTCTACACAAACACTTCTTATGAAATTTACTATAGTTATGAGTATAAAATGATTTATGAAGTATAATATAAGCTACTTTTAAAGTTTTCATTTTCACAACCACCACTTTCCTCCCTTCCCCTTGTACCCAGACTCTCCATTCTCTTCATCTCTACATATAGCTACATCCTCCCTCTCTTGCACTTTTTTCCTATGCACCACCCTTCTTTCTCTCTTCTCCTTTTTTTTTTTTTGATTGCCTTTGCTGCTATCGAATCTCTCTATCATTTTTCTACAATCTTTTCTTTCTCTTTCCTTTTCATTTGTAAGCGTCACTAGGATTTCAGATCGCTTTTTGCTATCTTTTATTTGGAGGTGTTTGGCAAACCTACTGATAATAGTTATAAATTTTACCAAACGCTCACAACTTTTACTACAAGTTATAACTATTTTTTTTATTTCAACTATAAGTTATAATATTTACAAAATACTCACAACTTTTATTACAAGTTACAATTTATAAGTTACTAATTTTAATAATACCAAACACCACCAAACTTCATTCTCTCCCTCATGTTGCTCTCTCTCCATCCTCATCCTCATGTTGCTCACTTTCTCTCTCCTTCTAAACTCCATTCTCTCCCTCATTTCATTTTGTTGGGATTTGAACACTAATTTTCGAACACGAACGAAATCAAAAATCATTGCATACATTAAAAGAAAAATCACACAAAAATTTATGTGGTTCGGCATAACCTGCCTACGTCTATGGGTGTAAGAGATAATCAACTATCACTGTAGATTGTACGATCCCAAGATCAAAAATACCTCAAAATCCGACACTGACAACCTGAGACCCTGAAACAAACCCCGTTTCCCTGCTCAAAGGTTACTCCCGTGTTCCTAGTATTTTTTCATCTCTTCCTACATCTCTACTCTCTTGATTTACAATCCACAGGAAATAACTAGAATTATAGAGTCCTATTTATAGGACACTTCTAAAACCCTAGCCTCCATATAATTATAAAATCATACATATATTAGTCTTCTTATAGATTCATGACTTCAGTCCAGCCCAAATATATATGAATAGTATACTAATTATATGGGTCCACAAAATACAAGATATACACTCAACAATCTCCACCTTGACTTGAATTCTGTAAATCACCCTGAAGAAAACCGATGTCAGTGTCGATTCTGCCATCGTCGTTAAACCAACACACTCAAACCAACAAGATCTGCACCTCTACACCGAGATGCCCGACACCTACTCGTCGAGATGTCCTGATTGCTAATCATCCATCGAATCAAGAAATTGTAATCTGATTTGACTCCACCTACAACTAAAATCCTAGTTGCATCCATTAATAATTAGTCATCCGTCATGGATTGAACCAGAATGCTCCCGATTACTTCTGATCACCGCAATCAATCCTGATAGCCTTCGATCAAGCCATATTTTGAGCCAAATCTGTCCAATCTCACCAAATTATTCAGAATCTGATAATTCTGACCGTACCGATGAATCTGTAGTGCCGAAAAATTTTAGGAGACACATTCGTCTTAAATTATTTTGTTATATATACGAACCGATATTAAAAATAATACATGTGCTCCAATCTTCCACCATGAATTCTAATCTTCAACCATCGACTCTGATACCACTTGTTGGAATTTGAATACCAATATTCGAATGCGAACAAAAACAAAAACTATTGTACACAAAAAAACAAAAACTATTGTACACAAAAAAAGAAAAATCACACAAGAATTTACGTAGTTCGAGATAACCTACCTACATTCACATGTGTAAGAGATAATCAACTATAACTGTAGAATATATAATTTTAAGATAAAAAACACTCCAAAATTCGACACCCACAACCCGAGCCCCTAAAACAAACTCTGTTTTTCTGCTCAAAGGTTACTCTAGCTTTCCCTGTATTTTTTCATCTCTCACTACATCTCTACTCCCTTAATTTACTCTCCATACGAAATAATTAAAATTATAGAGTTCTATTTATAGGCCAATTCTAAAACTCTAGTCCCTATATAATTATAAAACCCTACATCTATTAAATTCTTTATGAATTCATGACTCCAACTCAGTCCAAATACATATAAATAAAATATTAATTATATGAGTCCACAGAATACAAGACATGTACCTAACACATTTAAAGCCTAAACCCTAGCATATACATATAATTTATACCATGCTATAAAATGCACACAAGTCCTATTCATGACTCCTCTTTCAAAATAAAAATTTCAAGTGTTGTATATCATTTGAGCTTTTTTTATTCAAAATTTTTTTTTGCAATAAATTAAAGATTGCACTCATATAGCATGGCCACAAAAGCTACTACATATATTTGGAGAGAATGCGGCAGAGAGAAAACACGAAGTTAAAATTATGAGTGAGAATTTTTTACACGACACGTTAATACGATTTGAATTCTATACGAAATTATAGGCTCGGTTATTTTTTGACACGAATTTAAAAATGATGCGACCTAATAATACGTTTAGTAAACATATTGGGTTACTGTTAAACCCGCATAACTCAAAAATAACCTATATAATCCGATTAATTTGTTTGTTAATTATTTTTCATCAACTGTTTAGACTTTTGAGTTCTTCATGTATGTACTCATGTTATTTTTTTTATCAAACTATTTAAAGAATTTTTACAGATTATTTAAAAAAAATTTATTTATTATAATTTACGTGATTATATGATTAAAATATGTATAAAATTAAAAATATAAATTTATTATTAAATAAATTATTATTAAATAGATTGTAAATACGTTAATACTTTTATAAGTAAATAGCCTTAGTATTATGATAAATAAAATTAGTTTCTAAAATAAATTTACTTATAACACGATACGACAGTTAGTGGCTAGTGGAGGTGGGGGAGGGCTGGAATGGATGGTGTGGGAAAGGCTAGGCCTAGGGCATTCAAAGGTGGTAGTAGCCGGCAGGTAAAAACTAAGGAAGGTGGTTGCGGAGAGAAGTATAGATATTAGTAAAGAAGAGAAACTTTGGAATATTGCAAATTTATGATTGTTTTTTCATTTTTGTTTAGGACTATTTTTAAACAAAATTTGAATTTTTTTTTACATAAATGTGTTTGGTTTGTATTTTTTGAAAATCTTAATTTTAATTTTTAATTTTTTTAAAGAAATAATAATTATTTTTAGTATATTGTACTTAGGCCCTGTGTGAACTAAATTTTGAAAATATTACTTTTCTAAAAAAATCGTGTTCTTTGGTTAAAAATTTTTACTTTTTTAAATCGTGATGGGATGAACTACTAAATTTTAAAAATTAATTAAAAGATAAAAAAATTAATTAAAAAATAAATAACATAACATAAAACTTGACTTATTATATTAGCTCATCTTGGCTTATTTTTATTTTTTAAAATATTTTTTTATGTTTTGATCAATAACTTTTAAGTCAAGAGAAATTGAAAGGTACAATATATAGTTTGAGAAAATAATAACAAGGTTTACTAAAAATAAAAATAGATAATATAAAATAAGTAATTAAACAATTATCACAAACCGAACGTTATTGTCCAAAGGCTTCATTATTTGTTCTTATAATTTAGATAGAATTAAACTAAACTAAAACTAAGCAATAATTTAAAAAAAAATCGCTCTAAAACAAATGATAAACAATATTAAGGATTTTGGATTTTTTTTAAGTGGGTCCTATGCATATAATGAATTTAGGCCCTGTTTGGGCTAAGTTGTTTTCATTTTTTCTTATTTTTGTTTTTTTGATTTTTTTTTCATTTTTCGAACCGCATTGATGAGATAAAACGAAAAAATAAAAACATTTAATTGAATGATAATTTTTTTTTACTAAAAACTAAAATAAGCAATATAAAACTTAATTTATTGGCTTATTTTGTTTTATTAATTTTCATTTTCTTTCAATTTTTTTTATATTTTGATTAATTTTTTTTTTACTTTTTCAGTTCATCTCAATAGAAAGAGTCAAAAAATGTAATAATCTAACCAAAAGATAAAAAAAACTCACTAAAAATAAAAATAAATTAAATAAAACAAATAAATAAACAATTATTCAAAACAGAGAAGTAGTTACTTCTTATAACTACCAAGTACCGACATAACTAACTGTTTACATTACTCTTCTACTTCTTTATCTTCTTCTTCTTCTTCTTCTTCTTCTTCTTCTTCTTCTTCACTCCTCACCAACACAAACTTAATTCTGCTTCATCTATGGCGAAACCAGAGAGCCCTAGCGAGATTCCTCGACTCATCACCTTCCTCTCCTCGCTCCTCCATCAAGTGGCCGAATCGAACGATCTCGACGACCGATTCAGCCGCTGGAAAATCTCGGCCTTCCACGGCCTCGCCAGGCCGACCATCTCGATTCAGAATTACCTGGAGAGGATCTTCAGGTACGCGAATTGTAGCCCCTCGTGCTTCGTCGTCGCCTTCGTCTATCTCGATCGGTTCGCGCAGAGCCAGCCCTCGGTGCCGATCAATTCCTTCAATGTTCATCGCTTGCTCATCACCAGCGTCATGGTTGCCGCCAAATTCATGGATGATCTGTAAGTTTTTGAGCTTCTGTTTTTTTTTATTTTTTTTTTCGGTTTCGATTACTTGAGATTTGGAGATTGATGGGAAGGAGAATCTGAGATTCTCTGATTTGTTCTTCTCCGGTTCTGTTTTTACGTTCTTGAGATTGAAACCTTTTTGAGCAAACTCTAGAGAAAGGTTGTTTGACAAAACTATTCTTAATAGTTTTTATTTTTTATTATTAATTTTAGTTATAAATTAAAAAAAATTTCAAAATTTTTAATTTTTTTTATAATTTATAAATATTTTTTTATTTCAGTTACAAGTTATAATTTTTATCAAATATTCACAACTTCTGCTCAAAGTTATAACTATAACTAATACTTTAAGAAATGTCAAATATCACCATAATTTTGTTTAGGCTTTGGATGAGAAATAAGAAGAATAAAAAAAATAAAAATTTAAATAAAAAATAAAAAATAAAAAATAATGATGAAAAAAATAAGCAACATATAATTTAGCTTATATTAACTTATTTTTATTTATTTTTATTTTATTTGATTTTTTTTTGTATTTGGATAAAAAAAGGTCAAGAAAATATAATTGTTTAATCAAAAAATTAAAAAAATAAGACAAAAATAATAAAATTAAATAAACAAATAAACAATTATTCTACATTGGCTACGTCTGGGCTAATTTCTTTATTTTTTGCTTATTTTTTTATTTTTTATGAACTCTTTTTATTTTTTAATTAATTCTTTTACTTTTTCAAAACGTCTCAATAAAATAAACTAGGAAAGTAAAAAAAATTGATCGAAAGATAAAAATAGTTCACTAAAAACAAAAATAAACAACATAAAATTTAATTTATTAATTTATTTTAATTTATTTTTATCTTTTTAAAACTGTTTTCATATATTGACAAAAAAAATGCTTTTTCAACTCATCTCCACAAAAAGAGTCAAAAATTATAATAAGTTAATTACCGATTAAAAAAGTTCACTAATAAAAATAAGCAGCAATTATTCTAAAAAGAGCCTAATTTATTATTTTTATTGGCTTTCGTGTTTATATGGCTTTTTCGATTGTCGATTTAAAAAGAGCCTAATTTGACTTTTGACTTATCACCAGCTTATTTATTGTAGCTTCCAATCTGGGTCTGGTTTTCTGCATTATTTCCTCTGTTTTCTTGAAATTCTGCAGTTCTTTAAGGATCTGTTTGGCTTGAATGAAAAGGATGCTAAAAAATGAAAAGAAGAATTATTTTCTCAGTTGCATTTGTGTCATATGATTTTTCTTTTTTCCAAAAAAAAAGGGAAATTGTATTTGCGTAAATTAACCTTGTTTATTTTAAAGAAAGATAACTTATTTAGTAATAAGTTGTAAAAAAGGAAGGATAAATTTGAAATTTCAATTATTTACAACAACTTTCTAACATTTTCATGTGTTTTTTTAATGTTAACAAAAGTTGAATTTACATGGATATATGAGTTGTACAAGAATTTTTATTTTTAAGCCTTGTCTATCACAATTTTTCTTCTTGCAAAACAAATATATGGAAAGTTTGTTTACTATTTTTTTTTTCTTTCTCTTTCTATTATTTTCCATCGTTCTCTTGTTAACCAAACACCACCCAAAGCTCGATTGTACAACTTTGCTACATATATACCTTTTAAGGTTAATTTGAGAAGTTCACAAACATTGCATCTTGTATATGTACACACACACACACACGTATAGACACATATATGTTATATTTAGGCCTGTTTGGAATAAATTTTGATATTTTTCCTTATTTTTTTCTGTTTTGGATTCTGTCTTTTAATTTAAAAAAATTATTTTTCCTTCTTGTCCGGATGCAAGAAATCGAAAAAATATAATAATTTGAACAAATGATCAAAATATTTGCCAATTATTTTTTTAAAAAACTAAGCGAACTAAAATAACCAAATAAACTTGTCTGGCACCTTTAAAAAGCTGGTTTTTTAACAACAAAAAAGAATATGTTTATAAGTTATAGTGTTTGGTATCTCTATAATGTCACTAACTTTTTTTTCAAGTAAAAAGTTTATACACGTTCCAAAATTTTAATTTTTTTTAAGAGTAAAATGACTATAATACCCTTAATTTAAAAATTGCACTCTCCTCACAATAACTAAAAAAAATCGTACTAATATCTCAAATATTATAACATAAAAATAAAAAATAATGGCATATATATTAGATATTTTAATAATAATAAATAAATAAAAACTACTATAAAAAATTACATCAAACAATCTAACTTGGCCCCGATTGGTAACTAACTTAAAAGTTAGTTTTTTTATTTTTTGTGTTTTTAAACTAAAAAACTAAGTTGAGTTTAAAGTAGATTGTTTAGTAACTTAACTTTTAAGTTAATTTTTTTTTCAAATTTGTTATTTGGGTAAAAAGATAGTTTTTTTGTTTTTTGTTCAAAATGGACAATTTTATCCTCCTATATATTTGATATTAATAATTATATATAATTGGTAGTGGTATAAATAAGTTATGAATAAAGAATATTATTGTATTTTAAAAGTGGTGGAGTTTGAATAGAATATTTTGAAAATTTGTGTTTTAATTTGATTTTTTTGACTTTCAACTTTTTTGTTAAACGAGCAATCTTGGTTTTTTGACATTTTTAGCCAAAAAGCCAAATTTTTCAATCAAGGCCAAGTGTTTCTTTTTTTTAAAAAAAATATTAAACATTTCAAAAGTTAAATTTTTTGAACTTACCAAATATGGCCTAAACTTTTACCCATGCTAATATATTTTCCTGTTCTGTAATTTTGAGAATTATCAGGTGCTACAATAATGCTTACTATGCAAAAGTTGGAGGAATCAGCACATTAGAAATGAACTTTCTTGAAGTGGATTTCCTATTTGGGTTATGCTTCCATTTAAATGTGACACCCACCACTTTCCACACTTACTATTCCCATTTCCAAAGGGAGATGTTGCTTCAGCCTCCTCTGAATTTATCTGAATCCTCCATGAATATTGTTGGAAGTTCACAAAAGCTCCACTTGTGCTACAATAATGAAGATGAAGCCTCACACCAACAACAACAGCAACAGTTTACAGTTTAAGTTTTAATAATGCTCTAAATGTAGTTAGAAATAGAGGGCAAACGGTTATGTATCTCGAAAATTGTATTTCTCTTTATTTCAATATGTTAAAAATTGCTATATATGTTTCGGTGTTTTTGTTTATCTGAAGATTTTCAAATGATTCAATGAATTTCAATACATTACAAAAGAATATATAATTATTGAAATAGAGAATTCCTACTTAAAATAAAGAAAGTCGTTACTCATTACTCATCTCTTTCTTAGGGTTGATTTGTTTCGGAGACATAAATAGAGAGAATAAATATGATATCCGGTAAACTCCGTATATCCAGTGTTTGGTTCACCAACATACTCTAGATATGTTATCATTTTGGGGTTGTATGATGGGATATGATATCCTAAGGGATATGGGGTATTATATATTTGGGAATAATTAAAGATGATTATACTCTTGTTCTAATAATATATAATATTTTCACATGTATTGATTTCACATTATTTTTTTTTCTCCCTTACAAAAGTGATATAAATATGAAATATTTGAGTGTTTAATTGATCTATCATTCTTTTTTATGTAATGTAATTTAATTATTTTATGAAAAAAGAATAAGATGATAATATTATTCACCAATCATTTTTTTTCTTTATGTATATACCATTAACATATTTTGGCATGTATCTAGGTTACTAGATGTTACTCGTGCTTAAATGCACTTTAAATATGATTTAGCCATAAAATTAATTTTAATTAATGAATAATTTGAATTATTAAGAGAGATGTTTTAAATATTTTTATTAGACTCATTCTTAATTTAAATAAAAGTAGTGAATATATATATATTAAAAATTAAAAATTTAGGTTTGAAATAAAGAGAAAGAAATTGAGTTTAGCATTAAAAAAGAGAAATAAAATTATATTTTTAATAAAGAGACAAGAGAGCTTGTTAGTAGAAACAAAAGAGAAAGATATCGTAGGACACATATCATATTAATACAATTTTCTCTTGTAATATAGATGCATTTAAATTTTGAAAATGCCATATTTCATTGAAAGCAAATATGATATTTTAATGTTAAACTTATAATTTTATATATAATACCCACTCATATTCACTCCTTAACAAATAAAGTATATGATATTTCTTAGTAATATATATATTTAAAGTTAGATCATTCATATTTTATATACACTTGTATATTCGGAGGTATTCTATATCCCCTAATTTATCTCCGAACAATCAAACAGATCGTTATATTCATGGTGGGGTTGGCAAAATAACTAAACCATTGTCTTTTTTTTTTATCTTGATTACAGTTGGGGTGTTTTGGCAAGGCTGGATTTGTGTGATTTTTTTTTATGAAACTAGAATTGGGAAAAAATGTCAAAAATGCTTTTTTAAAAAATCATATAAAAGACAATAATTCTAGAAACAGTGGGCTAAATAAACCAAACAGAGCTTTAGTATATACAGATGGGGTTCTATTCATTCACTACAAGAAAATGCATAATTGGCGATATATTTTGCCAACGCAAGGCAATTTTAGTTGGCAAATATAGCTCTTTGGCAACAAAAAAAGAAATGCATTGGAAAAAATCAAAAAAATAATCTTTTTTAGCGACAATAGACTATTTCATTGGCGAATATTGTTGGCAAACATTTGACGCCAAAAAATATTTTCCTCCAATTGGAGGTAAACGTTTTACCTACACATCTTTTATTTTTGGTGACCAATGAAGCGTTGATAAAATAAGATTTATTAGCTACGAGTTATCTATGTTGGCAAAAGTCAAAACACTTATTCTGACTAATATAAAATGACTAATTTTACCCACGCAAAATATTTTTAGTTGGTAAATATAAACTTTTGGCGACTGAAAAAAATACATTGACAAAACATCTAAAAATATTTTTTTAGAGAAAATAAATACACTCGTCGGTAAAAGTTGGTGAGAAAAATTTTGTAACACCCACATATTTTCCTCCATTTAGAGAAGAATTTTTTTGCTTGCACATGTTTTAATTTTGGCGAATAGTAAGTCAGTAAAAGAAATTTTTTTTTGCAATTGACTATTTGGGTTAAGTAAGTCAAACAAGTTATTTTATTAATCATTTTTTATATAAAATTTTAGTACATAACTTTATATAATATAATATTTTTTAAGAAACTAAAATATTAACTTCATTTACTAAGTTTGTTAATGTTTTATTAAGTAAAAAATTATAAATTTAAAATAATGATAAATGATTTTATGTGCTTTAAGAAACTTATTAATTAAACAAATTTTGAAAGTAAAATTATTCTAAAAGCATGAATAAATATTTTAAAATGAGAACAAATATTGATTTGGTTTAAAAATATTAGCCTTTGAAAAAACCTCAGCATTTTCACATTTGGGTAGGATTTGCGACGGTGTAGCGATTTGATACGTTTATATTTAATTAATTAATTATTTTAATATAATTAAAATTTTTGGAGATAATTTGTGATTTATTTTTGTGTGATTCAAAAATATAATAATATAAATTAAAATAAATTAAAATTAAAATTGAGAATAAATAGTATAAAGGAGTATAAATAAATAAATTAGAAGATAGGTTTTGAGAGATTCTAAAATTTGAGAATGAAGTCAAAAAAAAGAAAGAAAAAAGAAAAAAAAAAGGAGGATTTTTCATCTCAGCCAAAGCTGAGACAACACGGGAAGCTTTAGTTGAGGGAGACAAGCATCGAGAGAAACAGAGAGAAGAGAGAACTGGCGCGCGACTTCAGCGACCACCGCGCCACCTTCACCCCACCCCCGCGACCACCGGCGCTGCTTTCCCCACCCATCACCATTGCCGACTTGGTCCCAACCGTCCACAGCCATCGACGGAGTCCTCTTCTTCAATTCCTCTGTTTTTATTTTGCCGCCATGGACGACGAAGCTCCGAACGTAGCTTCTCCTCATAAAATTGATCAAGTTAGCCACGAAATTGGACGACGCCGACTTGGATCCAAGATACAT
>JAULJZ010041335.1:0-14513 GCA_032270985.1 Heliamphora pulchella
TAACTTTGGTTGCACGGGTTTATTTTTTATCGTTCGACGTCAAAATTTTTATCTGGAGCCCGTTTCGGCATTTGCCCATCCAGTTAATTTTTTACCGATTAATCGTTTTTAAAAAGAATGATCTTGGCAATATTACCTCCAACAAATTGGTACCAGAGCCATTTTATTTTTTATTTACGGTTATCGGGGTTGGGTAGTTTTAGAACTGTGTTAACTTTGTTTTGCAGGTATTCTAAATCCCGATTTTATAATTATCTATTATGTTCATGTTTGATTGAATGCGTGGATGATGATTTAATTAATTTTTTAATCACGGAGGTTGACCGTGTTAGATTAATTAATTTTTAGATCAAATGTGAGTCTACGGGACATAAGTTCCGATGGTTTAAAGCTGCGGTATTTTTTTGACCAAACAGTTTTTTTTTTTGTATAATAAAAAAAAAATAGCAGCAGCAGTTTTTGCCGCAACAGTCCCAAGCCGTGGCTATCCCAATGCAGCAGCGCCACATGGCGCAAGTGGTGTTCCAGAAACAAAGCCGCCAGTTTCCAAAAAGAATGTGCAGCACCGATTTTTGAGCAAACACGCTGCCATACATGGCGCTGTGATTTAGAAGCCTGAGGCGAACTTCCAAACCAGCGCAACAATTGGAGCAATATTGCAAACAGTGGGCTGTTTGGTTGACTGTTAAGTTTTTATCAAAGCAAGCTCCAGCGGTTTACAATAAATTGCAAACAGTGGTTTTTAACAATCTGTTGAAGCAACGCCCAATCAATTCCGCAACAGTTCACAGCGCTGGGCGCTATTCCCAGACCTTTAGCATTTTTTTCCAAGCTCGCCAATCACAGTGGCGCCGAATAGCAGCTTTCAACATCCAAGTGGAGTTTTTTTTTTCCACAAGCGCTGCAACTTTTTGGTTGCTTTCAAAAACAGTGGCAGCGTTTTCTTTTTGATTGGGATTGATTCCCAACAGTTTTCAAATAAGGATAAAGCTGTGATTTCCAAACAGAGAAGTAACATCCAAACGGAGCAATCACAGTAGCGCAGTTCCAAGCTACTTCTTTGGCTGCGGTTTTTGTGGTGTTCGGAGCAGTGTTTCAGTACAAGCAAAACAGCTGTGATTTATATCATATGGATAAATTAAAGAATGTTGATACCATCAAGATATAGAAATTTGATAAAGATTAAACTATTGAAACTTATCTTTTAACAGGAGATAGAAACTCTTTAGAGTTTCAGTTTGATTATAAAATTAGAATTTTTTTTTCATTTAATTTATTTTTATATTTTAATTGCATGATAATTATTAGTTTTATTTTTTCTGTTAATTTAATTAATTTAGAAATTCGATTTTAATTAAAATATTTTGTAATGAAAAATAAAATTAAGTTTTTTTAATTAATTAATTTTAATAAAAAAACTTTAGATATTTTATTTTTACAAATTATCACGTTTAGGATATTTTTTTATAAAATCGGATATCTTTAAAAAATGTGGGAATTAATTTTAGATTTTGAATTAATTAAATAGAAAAATATTTAATCAAAAAATTATTATTATTTTTCGAAAAAAGTGAAACAAAAAATAAAATAAATAAATAACTTTAATCACTACCTTAGCTGAAAAGCTAGAGGAAAAATTGTGCATTTATTAAATTTTATTTGTTACGCATTTAAACACGAAAAGTTGATTTGATAAATCAGAATCTTTAGAATTGTATACATGGAAAGATGTTTGATTCTTTCAGATCGTATGACTTTCGAAAGATAGTTTGATAAATCAAAATATTTGGAATCGTGTACACGGAAAAATGCTTGATTCTTTCAGATCGTGTGGCTTTTGAAATTAATAAATTTATTTTAATTAAACGAATTTTTATAACCCTAAAAAATGTTTTAAAAATCTAATTGGGAGAAGAAATTTTTTCACAGATAAATTCCGGGATCTCCATCACCAGTTTGTAGGCGATGTAATTAAACCCTACGTGTCGGCAGTAAGGCCTTCCTCCCCAACGGACAGATTAATTGCAGTATCGCTAGTCCAAACCTCCTTTAGGGATAATTCTGAATAATTGTTAGTGTGGATCACTTCTCCAACTAAAGGGTTTGTTGCGAAGCGATTAATTTAGAATTAGGTGATGATTAACACTTACCTGTATATAATAGTATTCTCTCCAACTGAGTCACTGCTATTATATACTGGACCAAAACTATGTCAGCTATTTAATTTTACTTGGCATGGTCAGTTGTCTAGATAGTAAAATTAAAAGCAATTGGTCTGTCTGGTTTTATGATGGATAGTAGACGTCCACCCAACGTGGCATGCTATTCACAGGTTATCAGGCTATTGGTGAATTAATTTTAAAAATGATAGAGGGAACCAAATTAAAATGAACTCAAAATTTTGCTCATTATAATTAACGATTTTTTTATTTATGTGATTCTCAAGATTAAAATTGATTTCTACCCACACGCTTCAATATTTAAAGAAAACAAACTTACGGAACTAAATTTTGTTGAATGAAAATGTAACTTGGATATAGCTTTATTTACAAATGGTATTTCTTCAATACCAAGAAATGTATTGGTTTCAGAAAAAAGTTCTTCCTTGGAGCCGGAAGATATGAAGAAGAAAAATGTTCAGAAACAGGAAGACACAATATCCAGGATGGTTAGTGGGCCATGAACTGGTGTGAAAAAGCCGAAAGGCAGATGTTTTTACTGCAACCAGACCCGGCACTGGAAAAAGTTATGCCTAGTATTTCTCAGAAGCCAAAACAAATAGGGTAATTTCTGTTCACTGGTTGTGAAAACATGTTTAGCGATATTATCTACCGATACCTAGTGTGTAGATACAGGAGCTACTAATCATGTCTACAATTCAATGCAGGGGTTCCAAGAAATCCGACAACTTAGTAATTGGGAGATTTACCTGCACATGGGCAATAATACAAAGGTAACAGCAATTGCAGTAGGAGATGTCACTCTCAGTTTTGGTAGAGATCGGGTTTTAATATTGAGAGATTGTCTTTATATACCTGCCATTAGAAGGAACTTAGTTTTCGTTTCTGAATTGGCTAAAGATGGATATTTGGTTTATTTTAATAACTCTGTGGTTATTAAGGATAATAAACGGGTTATCTGTTCTAGTACATTGGTGAATGATCTTTATATTATTACTCCAATCTCTCCTACACTACAACTGACTGAAACAAATAATACATCTATATTACCATATAAGAGAAAGTTTCTTTCTTTAATGAACCAAACGTTTCTTTGGCACTTATGCTCAGATCATATTAATCTAAAAGAATAAACAGACTAGTAACAGATGGACCTTTGAGTTCATTAAAAGTGGAGGTACTTCCAGTCTATGAATGTTTCTTACAGGGTAAGATGACCAAGAGACCCTTTTCGGCCAAAGGTTATAGAGCTAAAGAATCGTTGGAACTGGTTCATTATGATGTGTGTGGTCCTATGACAATCCGGGTTAGAGATGGCTTTGAGTACTTCGTCAATTTCATTGATGACTACTCATGGTATGGATATATTTACCTGATGCACCGTAAGTCTGAATGCTTTGAGAAATTTAAAGAATTCAAGGCGGAGGCAGAGAAGTGTCTGGGTAAAAGTATCAAATCACTACGATCCGACCGTGGTGGGGTATACCTCTTTGAAGAGTTTAAGAACTACTTGTCATCAGAGGGGATTACATCCCAGTTGACTGCTCCTAACACTCCACAGCAGAATGGTGTAGCAGTAAGAAGGAATATGACTCTTATGGAGATGGCAAGGTCAATGATGAATTATTCGGGTTTACCAGATTTATTTTGGGGACTCGCTTTAGAGACAGCGGCTTACATTCTGAACTTGATACCTTCTAAGTCAGTACCTTCTACTCCCACAGAATTGTGGACTGGGCGTAAGCCTAGTCTAAAACACATTCGGATTTGGGGGTGTCCAGCACATGTGCTGAAAGGGAACGCGGGTAAGTTGGAACAGAGGATGAAAGTCTGTTTCTTTGTGGGATATTCCAAGGGAACGAAGGGTGGTCTGTTTTATAATCCTAAGGGTCAGAAGTTCATTGTTAGCACCAATGCCTAATTCTTAAAAAAAGATTATATTATGGATCACAGGCCCAAAAACAATATTATTTTGGAAGAACTGAGAGAAAATACCAGTAGAACAGAAAAGGAACCACAAGTCACTGATATTCCATTACCTCGTCGTAGTAGGAGAATTATCCGGACAAGTGCAAATCAAGAACATGGTACTGATGCATAGGGTGCAGATTCTGCACACCCTGTTACTACTAGTACACAGACACAGGTAGTGTCTCGTCGTAGTGGGAGGGTTGTCCATCAACCTGACCGGTATATGTTCTTGGAAGAGTCTTTTGACTAGATCCCAACAGAACTAGATACCGAGCCCTGTAACTACAATGAAGCACTACAAGAAAAAGATGCAGCTCTTTATAAAATGGCTATGAATTCAGAGATAAAATCTATGTATTCCATTCAGGTCTGAAAACTTGTAAAACCACCAGAAGAGATAAAACCCAATGGATGCAAGTGGATCTACAAGAAAAAGAGAGAAGCAGATGGGAAGGTTTAAACCTTCAAAGCTAGACTTGTTGCTAAAAGGTTCACTCAGAAAGAAGGGATCGAGTATGAGGAAACCTTTTCGCTAGTAGCCATACTTAAGTCTATCCAAATTCTCTTATCCATTGCCGCACATTTTGATTACGAAATCTGGCAAATGGACGTCAAGATAACTTTTCTTTTACGAAAGTCTTGACGAGTGTATCTATATGATACAACTAGACGAATTCATTGCAAAGGGTCAGGAACACATGTTGTGTAAGTTTAAGAGATCCATTTATAGACTTAAGCAGGCATCGAGATCTTAGAACACTCAGTTTGATCAAGTTATAAAATCTTATGATTTTGATCAAAGTCCAGATGAGACCTGTGTGTACAAGAAGCGTGACGGAAGCGTAGTGATCTTTCTAGTACTTTATGTAGATGATATCTTGCTCATAAAAAATGATGTGGGGGTATTATCTACAGTTAAAGTATAGTTATCTAGGCAGTTCAATATGAAGGACTTTGATAAGCCAGTCACATCCTTGGAATCAAGCTTATGTGAGATCGAAAACAAAAGATGTTGGGCTTATCACAAGCAAAGTATATCGATGATATCCTTGCTCGTTTTACCAAGACGAATTCTAAGAAAATGTTTCTCCCTTTTAGGCATGGAATCACTCTATCCAAGAATCAGTGTCCTAAGACACCTAATGAGGTAGAGAAGATGAAGGCGGTTCCTTATACTTTGGCAGTAGGAAGTCTCATGTATATTATAATTTGCACTAGACCCGACATCTTCTTTGTCGTTGGCATGGTTAGCGGATATCAGTCTAACCCAGGGCAGAAGCATTAGACTGCGGTAAAGAATATAGTCAAGTACCTGAAAAGAACTAAGGATTATATGTTGGTTTACGAGACAGACAGTTTAGTTTCTTTTGGGGTACACAGACTCAGATTTTTAGTCAAACATAGAGCATGCATCAGGAGACAACCTTGCAGATCCTTTACAAAGAGATTACCGGCTAAGACTTTTGATAGTCATTGTAGAGGGCATGTGAGTCAAATGTATGGCAACATGATTTTGAGTATAAGTGGGAGATTGTTAGGGTTTGTATACTGAAAAACTATATTTTTATTATTTTATTTTATTTTAATAAAATTAATTTTTCATTTTATGGAATCTTTTATGAGCAATGTATGTGTATCATTTCTTTGATGAGCAATGTATATGTATCATGAATGTCCAATATTCTATTTAGTTTTTTATCTGGTGTGTAAAGTACGGCTTGCACACAGAAGAACAGATTTTAGGTTCTTGCAGAATATAAGTTATATGTTCACAGTTTAGATGGAAATGGACATACCATCGGTATAACTGTAGCACAGAGTTTTAGTAGGCATGTCTTGGTTACGGGAAACAGATAATAGGGTCGTCTATTGTTCCGACTCTCTGTACTACTACACTTTGTGTGTATTAAACGGGACATTTGGGGTAATTAATTTAGTACTGACTACTGACTATATAAATTAATTCACACTCCAAGGTTATTATGAATAGTGCATATCCTTTTAATCCTGAAATAATTATTGATTTGCGTATATTTAATATTCGTTATTTTGATTTATTAGAAGGTGCTATCTTATATGGGTCTATATTCCTGGTGAGTTGGATAGCGGTATTATTTATATGGCGAATATTAATTATTGACGGAATCCATGTCCCAAATGATTAGGATTGACGAAACCCCCTAGGAATACTTATAAGTTTTGACCGGACCAAATCTTGTAAGTGGATTTAATTATTCGGCGGTCAAATAAGTTAAGCAGAAGGGTTTAAGTAATATCAAGATGCCGATTAAATTAAATAGTCAGTAATTAAATTTAATTGGCGGGTATCGAGAATTTTAACATGGGGAGAAATGGTAAGCATTTAATAATAGGAGCTCAATGGAAGAAGGTATTAAGACTATGGGTCAGAGTGCAATTATAGTTCTTTAGTAGTGTGAACTGTAATTCAGTATTTTATGAAAATTGCAGAAACCACTGCTGGTTTTCCATAATTGCAGATACCGCTATGCGTTTTTCTGTAATTGTAGAAATCGTTGGTAGGTGTTTGTGCTCCACTAGAAGTCTAACTCATAATTACTTCACAGGTCCCTACTGTAGCCCTATATATACGCGGGTAGGCTGAACCAATTTGAGTTGGATAGTTCATATATCATTATCGTTGAGATATTATTTGTTTCTTTCAAAGACTTAAATATATCGGGGTTCTGCCGGTACAAATTCTCGAAGAATCGTAGCCCACACTACGTTCGAGGATCGCGTAAGGGAATACAGTAGAAAATCTGACAGTTTCAACTTGGAATCAAATCATAGTTGAAGATTAGATTGATAAATGGTATTCTTCTTAATTAACTTTGGTTGCACGGGTTTATTTTTGATCGTTTGACGTCAAAATGTTTATCTGGAGCCCGTTTCGGCGTTTGCTCGTACAGTTAATTTTTTACCGATTAATCGTTTTCAAAAATAATGATCTTAACAGTATTACTTCCAACACAATTCACATAAGTAACCCAACATTATAATATATTTGTTTCAATACAAACCAAACCCATGATTATTATTTATTGACCCAATACACACATACACAATCACATCATAGTTGGAGATGGTTCATCAATTTATGTTATCAATACCAAGAGTTTAAGTTCAAATTCCAAGTTTCATATAATTTATTCTTGAAATAATCTTGATCCCATCCTACAATAGCTTACCGGTTTGTCACACTCTATTATAGTTATCAATCCACAACTCAAAGTTTAGTTTCAAGTTTCATGTAGTTAATTCTCAAATCATTCATATTTCATGACTTACCAATTCCTTCCATTTTTCGTATTCAAACCAACAAATAGGTATAGCATCATAGATTAATAGTAATATTGATACTTTATTCACATACCAAGTCCAAGACTTTAGCTTATCACACTCTCACAAGAAAATTTAGAATTCGATAATGCAAATCTAATAAAGTAAATCAAGGTTTATGAATTAAATCCGAGCAACCTTATTAGTCTTTTGATATTAACTTCCCACTTCGACAAATTTATTTACACCCAACCCAAGAAATTCAACTACCTCATGTTACCACAATTCATATTTCTTTGATTATGATTCTATTCTCTTCCGAGCCCAATTCATCAGCATACATTCTCACCATCAGTAGAAATATATATATATATATATATATATATATATATATATATATAAAATTTATTCATCCCCAATCTAAGAACTTAATTTAAAGAATCAAGCTCATACAATCTACCCTTAAATAAATTTAGAGTTCATTGTCTCAACATTCCACCCATTTAATAAATTCTCATAAAAGTAACATAATTCAACTGTATAAGCTTGGATTTTAATCATAAACTATCAAACCTTAAGATTTAGTTCAAAATTCAACTGATTAATTCATATTTTATTAAATTACAAAGCATAAGAAACTCCACAAGTATCCGATTCTCATAACATCTTCAATCTTCATGAAATCGAAATACTCAATCAAGAATAAATTTAAAATTTTCATAAATTGCTCTATGTTTTCCAAATCTTCAAAATAAGTTGTAAATTTCCACCCAAGAACCATCACTTTCCAATACATCCACGAGTTAAACGCAACACACCACGGCTCAAATCCACCAATTAGCCCAATTATCTTAAAACCAACATAACACAACTATACTCAATTTAAGATTATTACATCAAAGTTTCCCGAGTGTTGAGAGTTTATTTATAAATCCAATTCTAGTTCCACACTTGTTAAATAGATAGCTCAAGCTATCTATTAGATTTATCCATTCTCATCAGGTATTTAACTAAACCTTAAATTCCTAAATTAACAAATTACAAAGTCTAATTACTCACGAATCACCTCAATCTCACCATATCTTTAATTCTCCATAAAGTCATAAACCCACACCAACCAATCAAGTTTTCATATTTAAAGTTTTTGAATATTCAAAGTAAACCAACAATTTAACCTATACTCACAAATTAGGGAGTTATAAATTGCAAACAACACATTAGCTATTCCAATTTCATCATTTTACTCTAAATACTATAAATCATATCAAATGCCCCAAATCTAGCTAGGGTTTATTGTGTTTCCTTTAATTTTTGGATATTTCAAGGGTTTTCGAATGAAATCCACTTATATCTATGAAAAACATCATAATATTGTCAAAATCCTACCTCAAGAGAGCTAAAAATGCCCCAAATTGCAAACCCTAGGACTTTCGGTCTCCTTAAAATCGCACTTTGGTGGGTTTGTTGCGGAGCTCACGTCGCGTAAAGCTAGAATCCAAGTCGACTTTGTCTAACTGTGTGTAAAGGAACCGATTTTTGGGAGATGTAAGCCTTCAAGCACTTGGTTGAGCTTCCATGGAGGTAAAGAAAAAAAAACAAAAAAAGAGAAAAAAGGGGAGAAGGGTTGCTGTACGGGTAAGGGAGGAAGGAAAGTGGGTTTTCTTTTTAATTTTTCATTCTCTTTCCCAAGGCTTCTAGAAGAATTGAAAAAATTCCAAATGTTATATACAAAAATATATAGCCACAACATTTAATTCTCCCATTTACTTTGAATTAAATTTAAATTATATTATTAAAATTTTTTGACATTCATGAAATTGATTACAAATTAATATCTCAGATCTCCACTCGTATGAATCGCATACAATATACAATATTTATTTTTATAAATCAATTTTATTAATTCTAATTACTCTAAGTCAATTTAATAAAAAAAAAACATACCAGGTCTCCATAGCATGGGAGTCAGATATATGACAGTATAATTTTGAGTATAAGTGAAAGATTATCACGGTCGTATATTAAAAATCATATCTTTTATTATGTTTAGTATTTAATTTTATTCATTAATATTATTTTTTCATTTTATGAGAATCTTTATAATCAATATATACAGTTTCATTATTTATTTAATATTATGCATGAGTGTCTTTTATTTTGCACAGTATTTAATCTAGTGTGTAGTGTTTAATTTAAATACGAAAGATTAGATTATCAGTTCTTACAGAATATAAGTTTTCGATTCACGGCTTAGATAGAATTGCACACACCATTGGTACAGCTGTAACGCAGAGTTTTAGTAGATTTATCTTGATTACAGGGAACAGATAGTAGCATCGCCTATTGTTTCGACTTACTGTGCTAATATACTTTGTGTGTATTAAATAGGATCACGTTGGGGTAATTAATTTTATACTGACTATATAAATTAATTCACATCCCATAATTATTATGAGTGCTTATACTCTTAATCCTAAAATAATTAATTATTTATGTATATTTAATATTCGTTATTTTAATTTATTAAATGGTACTACTTTTACAGGTCAATAATCTCAATGAGTTGGATAACGATATTAATTATATGGTGAATATTAATTATTGATGGAATTCACGTCCCTAAAGATCGGGATTGATGATGCCCTCTTAAAAAAATTTATAAGTTTTGACCAAGCCAAATCATGCAAGCGGATTTAATTTTTTGACAGTCAAATAAATTAAGTGAAAGGTTTTAAGAAATTTTTTTAAAGAAATCGATTAAATATAATTGTCAGTAATTTAATTTAATCGGCAAGTATCGAGAATCTTAACGTGAGAAGAATAACTAAACATTTAATAATAGAAGCTCGAATATTCGGTTTTGAGAATATGGCTAGGAGTGCAATTATAATTTTTCAGTGTAATAAATTATAATTAATATTTGTATGAAATTGCTTTTGGGTTGAGGTAAATTTTCATAATTACATTAGGAGCCTAAGTCATATTTATTCCACAGGTCCTTGTTGTAACTATATATACATATATGCAGTTATGTAAACCCTAGCCCATAATTAATCTCTGTAGTTAGAATTTTCACGAATTCTAAGTTGGCTAGTTAGGATTTTGAAGAACACGAGGATCGTAGCTTACTCTACGTCGTCTCTTTTGCATTCAGAAATACAGTAGAGGACTTGAATCTGGAGCTTCAACTTAAAGTCTACAATCGCGAACGATTCTAGACTAAAAGTTGTTATAGTTGGCTAGTTAGGGTTGTGTAGGGACTTGACCCCTTGTAATTGCAAAAGATTAATTAAAACTTGTTATGACGTGTTTGGTGGAACGTTTAATTTTGAAAAAGAATTTAAACCTTGATCATAGTTTTTAGCGTTAATAATAACTATGTGCTTGTTTATGCATAAGATTGATTATCATGAGTTATTTGAACGAGTTTCAAGGTGTTGGAACAAAATTTGGATTGTATGTAATCTTTCTTTCCTTATAGTACTGCCCAGCGAGGGATCGATCGATTGGTCTATAATAGAGAGTGTAGTGAGCCGACCCATTTTATTTTAAGGAAGGATCAACTGTTGATTTTGGGTAAAAATAAAATCTTGATTTCTATAAGTTATTGGAGAGTATTATGGGCTTGGATATGCATGTTGAGATATGTTCGGTGAAGAAAATAAGGTTCCAAAAGATGTTGGGACAAAAATATGCGAAACGCTTGTTGAGGAAAGTGACATACCTTCACTATTTTGGTCATATCTGTTTGTACAAAATGAATCCTAGTGTGGGGTTAGAACCATCGAAAAGTAGACTTTCGAGGTTTCAGTTTGAGCAAAAGAACAACCTTATTAGGAGTTCGGATGAAGAAAATATGCTTGTTCAAAGTTGAACCAACAGTGTAGTCGCGGAGACTGATCGAGTAGTCTCTAGACTGATCGGTCGGTCTGTGTTGGAAAGAGGCTATAAGTTACAGGTTTTTGGTTGGTTCTTTCATTCTTTCCTCTTCTCTCTCTCTCTCTAGAGCATGTGTGAGAGTGTTGGAGTTTCCTTGGCCCTCTTTAAGACGATTTCTTGCTTCCATCTTAATCTTTTGCCCGTTGGAGGTTCAAATTAGACTTTGAAAGCTTTATTCTCACCGTGTGGTTGGAGATTCTCGTGGTTGGAGATTGTTTGGAGCCTTTTCTTATGGATCTAGTATCCTAAAAGTAGGATCTAAGACTATTTTTTAATAGATATGTGGTATGTGTTGTATCTTTGAATTTATGAACATAAAGACATGAAAATGGTGTTTTCAAAGCCCTAGGTTTGGGTTTAACGTTAATGAAGGTTAAATCTTAGATCTATGGATAATTTAACATGGTTCTTGCTTCACATTGTTGTTGAACACGGTTGGATTTGAAAAATGATGAACTAGGGTTTGAAATTTGAGTTTAAACCATGAAAAATTGAGGGTTTTAGGGTTGAAGGGCCCATGTGGTGAAATTGATTTCATTAGTGGTTGAATTGAGGGTTGTGATGAACTTATGCATGCTTATTCCATGAATTTATGTGACACATGACGATGTCAAGTGAAAGGTTGGGTTTTGTTGTGTAAAATAGATGAATCGATGGATTTAAACTATGTAGAGGACAAAATCTGGGTTTGAGCCCTAAAATATTGAAATGATGAATAATGAAAATGTGTAATGATATGGGTTTGGTAAGAGAAACCATTTGGATAGGACTCGTGAGTGTGTGGTATGATTTGATATATCTAAAATGAACGATTTTGGGATCCAATGATCGTTTAAGTTTAGGCACGAGTTGCTCTACGGTGAACGATCGAAAAACGCGCAGGTTAGGTTTTCTACCCGCCGACTAGCCAACCAGAAAAGTATGTTAATTGCGTCGAGGTATAGAACATTTTGTTACTCCATGGGGCCTATATGGCCAGGTTGGTTGTAATGCTACGTGGGTTTCTACACTCGTCCGGCATCGGTTCTTATGTTTTTAAACCACGAGTTGGTGGAATATGAGAAATGTGAACAAAGTGTGCGTATGTGTGTGTGTGTTGCAAAGGAATTGGGTTAGTAAAACCTTGATTAAAGAAACGGATAAAATGATGAAATGTGAAAACATGTTGAGTTGTTTGAGAATGGTCAGGTGATTGGATAAAATGGTTAATTTCACCAAAACTATGGAGCAATGAATAACAATTCCTTATGCAAAACTTGGTTATGTAGTGGGAACTTGACTTGGGACAAACAAAATGATTTTTTTTTTATTAAACTTATGTGTACATCCTGCATAACCATCCTCATATGCCATGCACATGTTCATTGTTAGTCTTATTCTTACGAACATTGCCTCATGTTGTTTAACCCATTTTAGGTGACAATGGAAAGAAAGTAGTCGAGTGAGGGACTTGGTCGTGAAGAACCCTTTTGTGGAGCTTTTGGATAGAATTACATTCGTATAGAAAGATCCATTGAGATATGCATATATTGTAAATGTAATTCTTGATATCATGTCTTGGGATTGGAATTAGTTGGCATTCGTTTCGTAAGGCCTTAAGGCTATTTGTACTCATGAATTGTATGCATGAGAGAACGCTTGGGTTTGATTGTATGCTTTTTTACTATTAAATCTTTTGTATGGATCTTACGAGGGATTTGTTTTTTCTATTATTTGATGTATAGAACCACTGAACTCTTTTATGAGTTAAGTGTGATGGCTTAACCTTGAAACTCTAACTTTTTAGTTGAGATATGAAGATTTTCTATAAACCCTTCTACCCCGAGGGAGATATTGGTATGACTTTGCCCATTTTTAAAGGTTATTTCTTTACCTAACATGCGTTTAAAGATACTAAAAATATTCTAAGCTTTGGAAAACAGGTTTTTAGCTTGAAAAATGGGTTGGAGTAAGACAGATCGATAGACCGATCGGTCGGTCTATCGAGCGGTCGGTCTATCGATCGGTCTTTTAATGCTCTCGGTACTTTTGTGTAGGTAAGAGACCAATCGATAGATCTTTTCACCGATCGATCGGTTTGGACAACTTCGGAAATTTTTTTGATGTTTGTTTCAAAGGCTTGGCATTGGGGTTGTGTCTTGCTCTTTTAAACCTTTCTTTTACTTTAAACTAAGCCCTCGGTTGGACATATTTGAAGAGTTTTGAGCTCATTTATTTTTGTTTTGAATCGTGTCGATTAAGGTAAGTTTTAGCGGGTTTTGGTTTGTAAACGAGTTTTTCTCAAGTGGTTCACGGGGACCGGGTTTGGGGCGTTACAGAGAGCGCTTTTAAGTTCGAGTTTTGGGGTTTTAATTTTATCCCAAATTTCTCTTTCTCTCTCTAGAATGAGATTCTAAGCCCTAGGGTTGGGTTTGGTGGCCTTTGGAGCATGCCTTGCTCATCTAGGGTGGTATTCTTGCCTTTCTCTCGTGTGAGCAACTGTTGGGAAGTGACGACATAGGTTCGAAGCTCTTCTCTCATCTCAAGGTGGGAGATTTGGTGGGTTGGAGCTTCCTAATATTTGGATCTTGTGTTTTTCATCACCAAAAGGTAGGATCTACGACTATTCTCGAATATCTGTTTAACATGAGTTGTATATTCGATTATATATACATGAAAGCATGAAATATGTATTTTTGGTACCCTAGCTTAGGGTTTAAATTGAAAGCACGTGAAATCTTGAGGTTTTGGTTGATTTATGACGAATTTGTCATTAGTAATTCGCTAAAAATCTATTATTATTGCAAGATTGATAACTAGGGTTTGAATTGACAAAAATTCGAGAAAACTTGGAGGTTTTTGGGTCAATGGTTCATATTATGAAATTGATGCAAGATTTGTGAAATTAAGGATTGTAGGAGCCTATCCCTTGTATCAATACCATGAATTTGATGACAAAATAAACAATTTGAGATTTTAAGGTAATTAAAACCGATTTATGTAAACTTGATGACATTGAATATATATATATATATATATATATATATATATATATATATATATATAGGTGTGTGTGTGTGTGTGTGTGTGTGTGTGTGTGTGTGTGTGTGTGCGCGCGTGTGTGTGTAAAGATTTTTTATCACA
>JAULJZ010041346.1:0-14513 GCA_032270985.1 Heliamphora pulchella
AAGATGGCGGTAATTTTTCAATAATTGCAGCCACTTGGAATGATTCACTTATTGTCATTCCTTCTGCATGAATTTCATGCAGGATCAACTGAAGATCTTGAACTTGACTGATTACCATCTTGGAATCCACTATTTTGAAGTTTAAAAATCTGCCGACAATAAATTTCTTCATTTTGGCATCTTTCGTTTTGTACTTCTTGTCCAGGAATTCCCACAGCCCTCTTGCTGTCTTGATTGGATTATACACATTCTACAATCTGTTATCCAACCCATTGAGGATGTAGTTTTGACAAAAAAAATTAACATGTTTTGCCAAATTGAGAGTTGTCAGATAAAATAACTTCTTCTGTTGCCATCTCTTGAAGTCAGAATCGCCGAACTTTTTTGATTTCTTCTCGCGATTTATGGGTACAGTAGGAACAACCACGGGTATCACCGGTGCACTCGTAAGAGCAGTGGCCGTGATCATATTTTTAACACTGACATTTTCAGTGGCTATTTCTGTATAAACAAAAGATCAACGCAAAATTAAATACTTGTAAATTTAAAACAAGTATTTGGAATAACCAGAAATAATACTAAGTAGAATATTAAAACTGAAAATAAAACAGTTTTGAAAACTAGAACGTAATAGAAAATAAATATTAACCAGAAATCAAACTGTACAATGACAGTACAGTAAAGGTTTTTCTAGAAAAACTGAGTCTATCTTAAGATTGTTAAGCAAAAAATGGTTTGAAAACAAATATAAATCAAATATTGTACTGTAACAAACAAATAGAAACTGAAAATATAGAACTGAAATTAAATTCTTACAAATAGTCGCAAAACTAATAACTGTAAATGATCGAGACTAGCGTTGGATGCTATTTCCTTAATATAGATTCGTCCCCTATAATGGTGCGAATGGGGTTCACAGACGTCAATCTCCCAAGATACAACGATCAACACCCAGAGAAGAATCACTCTAATCTTTGGGTACGGCGAACTTTTAGTGTTTTGTACTCTCTGACTCTTAGAACCTGAACACACTTTGTATGCAATATAGGAAGGAAATAGGATGCCAAATTCGTGCATGAGAATGAGTTTTTATAGCCACTAATGTGACTTTTCGCAAAAGTCACTGTACCTATTCAGAACAGGTGCAACTGTTCGTCGTCAGTGCTCAAGCGCACTGCGAGCTCCCTATTCTGGAGTTTAGGGGAGCCTCTGGTGCTCAAGCGCTCAACGAGCGCTATGCGAGCGCTCAACACTAGAAGAGGGGCACTCGAGCGCTCCATTCTGGAAATTTGACCGTTGGGCTTGTGACCCGTTGGGTTAACGGTAACGAATTTTAAATTTGAATTTCAAAAATTTTATTTAAATAAAAATTCAAATAAACTTTCTCCTGTGAGACCCAGTTCCCTTTCTTTTATATATATATATATATGCCCAACGTGTTTCGTCTTAGTACATGTACATCATCGATGAATGATTTATGCTTTAATGTCGTAGAACAGCATGTACGTTTGTGTTTTATGCTTTCTCGGGTTTCGTTAGTGTGTTTTTCGGTTGGCTGGGTGGTTCAGTCGACTGATGTGGGAGGATCAGTCGACTAACCAGGCCACTGGAATATTTTTAGATTTGGCCGTAGCTTTTTAGTCGACTGAAAGAGGCTTTCCAGTCGACTGATGTCCCTCCAATGGCTTTCCAGTCGACTGACCTGAGTGGCCCAGTCGACTGACATGAGGTGGTGGCTGTTTTTGGGCTTTCCAGAGGCATTTTCAGTCGATTGACCTGTGTTGTCCAGTCGACTGACCTTCTGTGATTTGGCGTGACCTACAAATATCCCCCTTTTGGTAGATATTTTCATATCTTAGTTGCTTCTTGACTAAGTGTCTCTTTTGCTCCACCTTCTCTCTAGACTTTTAGGTGACCCGGGCTTAATTTTTCACGATCTATAAGTGGATCCATACTATCCACACCGTAGGCTCCACTTTTATCCGGACAGAATTTTGTTTCGACAAAGTTCAATTTTGCATGTGGATCGAGGCGTTGAGTTTTTGACTCAACGAGGTAGGATCCTCGACTATGTTGTCTTTAAAAGGTGCTACATGTAGTTGTATACATTTTCACCGGTTGAAAATGTTTTAAATGCTATGCTTTATGTATAAACTATGTTTTGTTAGGATAAAAAGAATGTTTTTGCACTTTTCTTGGTCTAATACATGTTGTGATGAGAGGAACCTTTAGGGTTGGACTCGAAGTGTTGTGTGGGTTTGATGAGATGAACCGTTTAGGTTGGACTCACGCGGATACGTTTTTAAACTTGATAATAAAAAAGGACCGAGCAGAGATCTTCGGATCTAGTAAATTCAGGGCACGAGTTACTCCACGGTGAAAGACCAAAATACTGCGCAATTGGGTGTCTCTACCCGCCGGCTAGCTACCGAAAAAGGAAGCAGGTTGTATCGAAAGTACAAGGCGTCCAGTTACCCCACGGGCCTTGCATAGCCGAGTGGCAGTAACGTGACGGGATCTATATGCCCATCTGGCGGTTGTGCCTTATTTTAGACCACGAGTTGGTAGGGTCACATGGATGTGATCTGGATGTGTGCGTGTGTGTGTGCGCATTGGTGAACTGAGTTTTTTGAAGGAAAACCCTTTTGAGGCTTGTGTTGGCTTATTGAAAAACTGGTGATTTTTAAGATGGAAAATTTTTGAGACTCTTGTGGTTGAGTTAATTTTATGTTATATGATTGCATAATCTACTTTACTTCTTCATAGTCTATTTATATTGCGCTTTGGCTCACGTTGTGAGATTTTTTAAACCTTTTTCAGGGAATGATGTTAATGCTCTTGATGAGTAGACCTAGTGGTGCCCGTGGTGACGGATGATGGAAAATTGTATTTAGTTTTCCTTTTGAAAGCATGTTCTTGAATGATTGTTTTGTATGCCATAAGGTGATATATTGTATGCATGTTAGAAATGTATGTCTCCTGTTTATAAGAGATAAATCTTGGGTTTCCTTTTCTTTTAACTACAAAAGTTGTTTTTGATTGTGAAGAAAATCCTATTTTTAGAAAATTGGTGTTTCGTGGACTTTCACGTGACCCTGGATATTTGGGGCGTGACAATTTGGTATCAGAGTTCTGGGTTCCAATACCTAAGAGCTGTGGGAAGAGGGTGGTCACCTAGTGAGGATGATTGCGCGTGCTTGCTTGCATGTATTTATGCCTTTTTATGACATGCTGATAGCTTGTTGAGAATGATAATCGGAGTATATGTGAGTATGGAGGTTGAACCTGAGAATTGATTAGTCTTGCCTTAGGGCGTTTGGATTAATGGATTTGGAAGCAAAGTTAGAAACGCATTTGGCCGACGTGTTTTCTAATAAGGAATTTGAATTGGCTACCCAAATTGACGTGTCCGTCTTGTTAGTTCTCCTCAGTATGTGGGGTGTCTTTACATAACCTTACGTGGTTATGTGTTTAGCATGATTATGTGTGCCATGTTTACGTTAGAGATAACATGTTGCATGACAGCTTATTCTGTTATATTGCTTCTATGGAAGTATTTCCACGCGGGGAAGACGGGGATGGGGACGTTGCAGGGGTCGTGGCCGTGGTCGTGCATATGTTCAAGTTCTAGAAGAGAGGGACGTTCATGCCCCACAAGAACAAGTGGGCGGTGCTGACGTTACACATGAGATGCTGGCTACCATGAGAACAATGGCTGAGGCAGCAAGGGCTAGAGTGAGGGTTGCTGAGCCAAAGGCCTCTGTGGCAATGAGGGAATTTCGGCATTTGGATTCGCCAACCTTTTCTGGAGAGCCGGATCCCGAGGCTACTACCAAGTGGTTGGAGCTAGCCATGATGATCTTCGATACCTTTGAAATGGAGGAGGATGTTTTGTATGTAAAGCTGGCAACGTTCCAACTTTGGGAGGATACAAGGGAGTGGTGGAAGTTTGCTAAAACCACAGTGGATGGTACATGGGCTGCTTTTACTAGGGCCTTTCTGAGAAGTATTTTTCGAGTTCTTTGAGAGACACATACCGAGAGGAGTTCCTCTCTCTTATTTAGGGAAACCTCGCTGTGGTCCAGTAGGAGGCCAAGTTCGCGAGCCTGCCGCGATTTGCAGCTGAAATGGTGTCAACGGAGGAGTTGCGCACTAAAAGATTTGAAAGGGGTCTTCGACCTGTCATCAAGGATAGAATTGTAGCATTGGGTTTGTGTGTTTACATCGAGATGGTGGAAGCTGCTATCCAAGTAGAGAACTCGCTAGTAGAGAGCCGCAGAGTTAGGGAGGGTAGGAGTCAGCAGGGAGGCGGAGATGCACAGTTCCAAGGGCACGGAAAAAAGTACTAATGGTCGTCTGGACCGAGTTCCCATTCTGTGGGATCGTATCAGTCGCAGTTTTTCACATCCACACCTATAGTGGCCCTTACAGAAGGGCTGGGACGGAGGGAGTTCACGTGTTATTGCTTCAAATAGCTAGGGCATCGTTCATTTGAGTGCCCGTAGAGGGGCCAGGGTCAGAGTTCAGCGCTTGTTCTGTCGCAGTCGCAATCACAGGGGAGAGAGCCACCAATATGTTATGGGTGCGGTCATTCGGGGCACTTTCGCAAGCACTGTCCCCGAGGAGAAAGCATTCAAAGTGTGATAGGAGCACCAGCTATTTCGCCCGGACAAGGACGACAAACTTATCAACAACCTAGGGCACATACGTCTAGGTTTATGGAGGGAGGTGCCTCAGCACAGTCTGTGAGGCAGACGACGGCCCAAGGTTAGAGTGGGCAGGCTAAAGCGCCGCAGGGAAGATCATATGTTCTTGCTTATTCCATTGCTTCCAAAGCACCTATCGTGCCAGACACTATAGCTACACCAGCCATGATTCGAGGTACTCTCATAGTCTACAGATCATGGGCCAGTGTCCTCATCGAAACAGGAGCATCACATTCTTTTATTTTCTCTGTGTGTGCATCTACATTGGGGTTTGAGATAGACTCGTTGGATAGTGAGTTGAGTGTAGAGACCCCGGTCAGTGGGAATTTGGTGTTGAGTCGGGTTTGTAGATCCTGCGAGTTGGAGGTCGCTGGTCATTATTTAAAGTTTGATTTTATCATTCTAGATATAACCACGTTTGATGTCATCCTAGGGATGGACTGGCTGACCACCTACCGTGCCTTCATATACTGCGAACGACGGAAGGTATCGATCTGTATGCCGTCGGGTGATTGCTTTTATTTCGTAGGTAATCGGGATGACGGTTTGGTACCTATGTCTGATGTTGGTCGGAACTAGGGAAACTTGAGTTTCCTCTTTTCAGCTCTCAGATTGGATGAGATGGTCAGGGATCGAGGGGAGTTCCCTCCAGTGGTTTGTGACTACCTAGATCTCTTTCCTAACGATTTATTCGAGTTGCCGCCGAACCGAGATGTGGAGTTTTCTATTGATTTGGTCCCAGGAGTTGCTCTCATTTCTATGCCGTCTTACCGTTTTGCCCCAGCGAAGCTACGAGAACTCAAGGTACAGCTTCAGGAATTGCTTGACAAGGGGTTTGTACGCCTGAGTACGTCACCGTGGGGAGCTCTAGCTCTATTTGCTAAGAAGAATGACAGATCCTTACGTTTATGTATTGACTACAGGAAGCTGAATTAGGTAACGGTAAAAAATAAGTATTCGATGCCAAGGATTGATGACTTATTTGATCAGTTGAAGGAGTCGAGCTGCTTCTCGAAGATTAACTTGAGGTCAGGGTACCATCAGCTGAGGATTAGGGACGAGGACATAGCGAAGACCGCCTTTCGGACTCGTTATGGTCATTAAGAGTTTCTGGTTATGCCGTTTGGTCTGATAAACGCCCCTACGATGTTTATGGGTTTAATGGACCGTTTCTTTCACCAATATCTAGACAACTTTGTGGTGGTGTTTGTGGATGATATTTTTATCTATTCACCTACGCAGGAGATGCACGAGGAGCATCTGCGTATTAACCTACAGCTTTTGAGAAAGCATCGCTTGTATGTGAAGTTCGAAAAATGTGAGTTTTGGATGTCCGAAGTAAGGTTTCTTGGACACATAGTGTTGACAGATGGAGTGTCAATGGATTCTTTGAAGACCAATGCAGTGATGGGTTGGAACGACCGAAGAATGTCTTTGAGATTCGCCATTTTCTGGGTTTGGCAGGCTACTGTCGGCGGTTCGTGAAGGATTTTGCTCGACTTTCTGCGTCGATAACGCGTCTTACGCGGAAGGGAGTTATGTTCGTCTGGAGTGAGTCCTGTGAGTCAGCATTCCAGGAGCTGAAGAGAAGATTGACCAGTGCACCAGTGTTGATTATCCCATAATGAGATTTGGGGTATACAGTGTATTGCAATGCGTCGCATGACGGTCTGGGCTGTGTTCTGATGCAGGGAGGTAAGGTTGTTGCTTATGGGTCTCGACAGTTGAAGACCCACGAGAAGAACTATCTGACACACGATCTGGAGTTAGCAGCCCTGGTCTTTGCTTTGAAGACGTGGCGGCACTACCTATATGGTGAGCACTTCAAGGTTTTCTCTGATCACCAGAGCTTAAAATACTTGTTTTCACAGAAAGACTTGAACTTGCGCCAACGACGATGGATGGAGTTGTTGGGAGACTACGACTTCGATTTGCAGTATCACCCGGGAAAGGCCAATGTTGTGGCCGATGCACTTAGTAGGAAGTCCCATGATTCGTTAGCTTCTGTGGCTATACGAGAATGGGATATGTTGGGAGAGGTTGGTGAGTTTGATATGTGCCTTAGAGAGACAAGGAGAGGTGCGACCTTATTTTCAGTAGCTTCACGACCTACATTGATTACACGTGTGTTAGAGGCTCAACAGACGGATCAGGAAGCTCAGATGATATGGGATCGTGTTGCTAGTATAGAGGATACAGCGGGATGGGTTGTGAGTCCAGATCAGAGTCTGAGGTTGGTTGGGAGATTATTTGTACCAGAATCATGCCGTGCTGATATACTAAATGATTGTCGTCACTCTCATCTTACTGTGCATCCAGGAGGCACGAAGATTTATCACTACCTGCGCCGCTAGTTCTGGTGGACGAGGATGAAGAGGGATGTGACTCGAGTCGTTTCTCGATGCCTTACCTGTCAGCAGGTAAAGGCGAAACACCAGAGACCTGCAGGATAGTTACATTCGTTGCCTATATCTGAGTGGAAGTGGGAAAATGTCACGATAGATTTTGCATTAGAGCTTTCTCGATCGCCGAAGGGACACGATGCTGTTTGGGTTGTGGTTGATAGATTGACGAAGTCGGCACATTTTCTTCCTGTACGTGTGAAAGATTCAGTGGACAGACTAGGTAGGTTGTATGTTCGTGAGATAGTCCGACTATACAGAGTGCCTGTGACTATTGTTTCTGATCGAGATCCGCACTTTACATCGCGCTTTTGGTAGAGTATTCAGGTGGCCTTGGGAACGAGCTTAACCTTCAATACAACTTTTCACCCTCAGACAGACGGTCAGTCGGAAAGGACCATATAGATTTTAGAGGACATGTTGAGGGCTTGTGTGCTGGATTTTTAGGGTTTTTGGGAAGATCATCTACCATTGGCAGAGTTTGCATACAACAACAATTATCAGTCAGTCCAATATTGTGATGGCACCGTATGAGGCTTTGTATGGTAGGCCGTGTAGGTCACCAGTGTGTTGGACAGATGTGGGAGAGACAACAATTCTACGGCCTGACCTGGTATGGGAGACAACTGAGAAGATCGCGGTGATTCGTCAATGCCTAGTGACAGCTCAGAATCGTCAGAAGAGCTATGCAGATCAGAGGAGAAGATCGTTGGAGTTTGCAGTGGGGGACCATGTGGTTTTGAAAGTCTCACCACGTAGAGGCTTGATGAGGTTTGGCCGTAGCGATAAGTTATCACCACGTTTCATAGGACCATTTGAGATCCTGGAAAGGGTTGGAGCGGTAGCATATTGTTTGGCTTTGCCACCTCAGTTGGCGTCTGTGCACAATGTGTTTCACGTGTCCATGCTTCAACGGTATGAGCCTGACCCTTCACATGTTCTAGATTGGGCTGAGATACGAGTTGATGAGGATGTCACATACGAAGAGCGTCCAGTGAAGATTTTAGATACGAGGGAGCGAGTGTTGATAGGCAGAACAATTGCTTATGTCAAGATCCTATGGCTTCATCACGGGGTTGAGAAAGCGACATGGGAGCTTAAGTCTGGGGTTCGAGCTAGATACTTGGAATTGTTTACCTTGTAGCCTTGACATGAATTTCGGGGACAAAATTTCTTAATGGGAGAGAGTTGTGAGACCCGGTTCCCTTTCTTTTCTATATATATATGCCCAACGTATTTCGTCTCAGTACATGTACATCATCGATGAATGATTTATGCTTTAATGTTGTAGAACAGCATGTACGTTTGTGTTTTATGATTTCTCGGGTTCCGTTAGTGTGTTTTTCGGTTGGCTGGGTGGTTCAGTCGACTGATGTGGGAGGATCAATCGACTGACCAGGCCACTGAAATGGTTTTAGTTTTGACCGTAGCTTTTCAGTCGAATGAAAGGGACTTTCCAGTCGACTGATGTCCCTTTAGAGGCTTTCCAGTCGATTAATGCCCCTCTAGTGGCTTTCCAGTTGACTGATGTCCCTCTAGTGGCTTTCCAGTCGACTGACCTGAGTGGTCCAGTCGACTGACATGAGGCAGTGGCTGTTTTTGGGCTTTCCAGAGGCTTTTCAGTTGACTGACCCGTGTGGTCCAGTCGACTGACCTTCTGTGCTTTGGCGGCCTATAAATATCCACCTTTTGGCAGATATCTTCATATCTTGGTTCCTTGTTGACTAAGTTTCTCTTTTGTTCCACCTTCTCTCTAGACTTTTGGATGGCTCGAGCTTAGTTTTTCACAATCTATGAGTGGATCCTTGCTATCCACGCCGTAGGCTCCACTTTCATCCGGACATAATTTCATTTCGACGAAGTTTGATTTTGCACATGAATCGAGGCATCGAGTTTTTAACTCACCGAGGTAGGATCCTAGATTATATTGTCTTTAAAGGGTGCTACGTGCAGTTGTATACGTTTTCACCTGTTGAAAATGTTTTAAATGCAATGTTTTATGTATAAACCATGTTTTGTTCGGATAAAAAACATGTTTTTGCGCTTTTCTTGGTTTAATACATGTTGTGATGAGAGGAACCTTTAGGATTGGACTCGAAGTGTTGTGTGGGTTTGGTGAGAGGAATCGTTTGGGTTGGACTCACGCGGATACGTTTTTAAATGTGATACTAAAAAAGGACCGAGCAAAGATCTTCGGATCTAGTAAATTCGGGGCACGAGTTGCTCCACGGTGAAAAACAGGAACACTGCACAGTTGGGTGTCTCTACCGACCGGCTAGTTACCGAAAAAGAAAGCAGGTCGTGTCGGAAGTATAGGGCGTCCAGTTATCCCACAGGCCTTGCATGGCTGAGTGGCAGTAACGTGACGGGATCTATATGCTCATCCGGTGGCGGTGCCTTATTTTAGACCTCGAGTTGGTAGGGTCACATGGATGTGATCTGGGTGTGTGCGTGCGTGCGTGTGTGCGTGTTGGTGAACTGAGTTTTCTAAAAGAAAACCCTTTTGAGGCTTGTGTTGGTCTGCTGGAAAACTTGTAGTTTTTAAGATGAAAAATCTTTGAGACTCATCTAATTGAGTTAACTTTATGTTATATGATTGCATAACCGGCTTTACTGTTTCATAGTCTATTTCTATTGGGTTTCGACTTACGTTGTGGGATTTGTCAAACCTTTTTCAGGGAATGATGTTGATGCTCTTGATGAGTAGACCTAGTAGTGCCCGTGGTAACGGATGATGGAAGATTGTATTTAGTTTTTCTTTTGTAAGCCTGTTCCTAAATGCTTGTTTTGTACGCCATAAGGCGATATATTGTATGTATGTTGGAATTGTATGTCTTCTGTTTATAAGAGATAAATCTTGGGTTTCCTTTTTCTTTTAATTGCAAAAGCTGTTTTTGATTGTGAAGAAAATCCTATTTTTAGAAAACTGGTGTTTGGTGGACATTCATGTGACCCTGGATTTTTGGGACGTGACATCTCTAAAAATATATAAGCTACTCGGATCGGGTCAACCCACGACCCAAGCCCAAGCCTGGCCGGTCGGTCGATCGGTCGTACGGAGGCAGCGGCGAGGCGCGTGCGCGTGTGTGTAAAATGGGTCGAACCCACCGTTAAGTAGGTCCTCACCCATCCACAAAATTGGGTACCTCCAAGGGACCCTCCCCTTAGTCCAACTCTAACTTATATATACCCACTAAGTTCCTCAACAATTTCCAATGTGGGATAGAAGTTCCACACTTCCATAAAACCCAATAAAACCCATGTTTAAGAGACGATTTTAAATATCGATTTCTCACTCACCTCTTATCGGATTTGAGTAAATGAATACACGTCGTTCATCTCCTCGCGGAGGAGAACGCGTAGCACCCTGAACCCAACTCAAAAGACGTATGGATCCCACATTTATTTTATCTCAAAGTTTACCAAAAATAAAATTATTAAATCCGATTTTAACACTTAATGCCACATGCACATCTTTACTGACATGACATTTATTTTGGAAATGGTTTCTCCTAATTACCGCCTAGTAAATGGTGGTTAAATATTGACCCTGTTTGGAAACTTTGCTTATTTGTTTATTAGAAAATAAGCCAATTTGCTAATAAGCCACTTCGTTTGGGTAGAGTTTGCTTATTTGCTTATTTGCTTATTTGGCTACCCAAACGTGCTTATTTACTTATTTACTTGTTTACTTTTTTGGCTATCCAAACGAGTTTATTTGACTTATAAGCAGGCTTATTTACTTATTTGGCTACCCAAACACGCTTATTTGCTTATTTGCTTATTTGTTTATTTGGCTACCTAAACGAGCTTATTTGCTTATTTATTTTTAACTTATTTAGCTACCTAAATAACGTGACTTATTTTTTGACTTATAAGCCAATAAGTAAATAAGCAACTTTGTCCAAACGTGGCCATTAAATAAAAAAATATAGTGCTCATTTTTTTATTATTCTATTATTAATTTTAGTTATAGTAATTTTAGGATTTGATAATAATCATTTTAGATTTTACTGTGTACCATGACCAGTTATCGTGTGCACTAATAATCAGTTAAGGTGTGCGGTCAATTAATTATTTTAATTTTTAATTTTTCATCATTTTCGCCCTAGCTTTGGTTATGATAATTTTATGTGCAGTTATATATATAGTTATTGTAATTTTAATTTGGGTCTTTCAGCAAAAAGTTTAAAAAAATAAATTCTAAAGCGCAAGATTTATCAACAAAAATTTTAACACACAAAATTCAATTGCGTGAATTCTCCAAAAAATGCCATTCAAACAGATAAATTTATTGTTTGATATTCATTTGTTTAATATGCAAGCAGATAAATTTATCTGTTAAGAATATGAACGCAAATAATGCAAACAGATAAATTTATTTGTATGCATATTTATGCCTAACAGATAAATTTATCTGTTTGCATATGAACACAGATAATACAAACATATAAGTTTACCTGTATTCTTTATGCACGCTTTCAATAAAAGACAGATAAATTTATTTGTGTCTTTATACATATTTTCAAAAGACACAGATAAATTTATCTGTTCTATAAAATTTTTGTCCCAAAAAAATCTTACGCGTTAAAACTTTTATACCAATGGAGCTTACTTGTTAAAAAAATTTATGCTAGATGAAAAATAGTAAACGACCTATAAATTGGACTGTCCACTAATTTTACATTTTAAGTTTTAGTTACTTTAACTTTTGCTTTTAGCTATACAAATTTATTCACAATTATAAATTTCATTCCGAATGCATCGAAATGATTAGTGCACATGGTAGTCCAGTTCAAGAAAAAAAAATAATTTTAATACACTTTTTATGAATTTTAAATCACTTTGAAAAATATCAATATACTTTACGTAAACAAACTAATCCACGTCAGGTCATGATTGTCAACTTTAATTTTTTAACTTTTTAACTAAAAACACTAAGAAGTTAAAATTGTCCATTAGGCATAATAGCAAAAATTTAAAAAATTTAAAAAATCAAATCAAAACACAAACTCTAAAAATATTTTTTTCAAACTCTCAGTACCACTTTTAAAATACAATAATACTTTCATTCATAATTTATTTACTACCACTACCAACTACATATAATTGTTGATATCAAATATATAAAACAGTAAAATTGTATACTTTGAACGAAAAGCAAAAAACTACCTTTTTACTCAAACAATCAATTTGAAAAAAGTCAGCTTAAAAGCAAAATTACAAAACAATCTACTTTAAATTCAATTTAATTTTTTAGCTAAAAATATCAAAAAAATAAAAAAAACTAAATTTTAAATTAGTTGCAAATCGGGACCTCATTATCATTTTTTAATCCAAATACAGATCCACAGTTGTTGGCATATTTGTAAATTTGTGAGAGGAGAGAAAGAGGAACCAGCTCAGTGGTACACGGAGACAAACTGTTTCCTAGATTCATGGTTCATTGCAATTATAAAAGCCCATAATTAGACAAATTGTCTCATATGTTTGGACCAATCAATTGTTAAGTCAACCAATTGTTACTACAACTAATCATTCTAGTACTTAGTGATACATCGTTGACTTTAATCCACGCAAGAGAATAGAAGAAGACAAATAAACATTAATACACAAGAATATCGTGGTTCCACGAGTGTTCACGTCCACAGGTGAAAAAGAATCTATCTATGGTAAATAATACGAATGACAAGTCTCTTGCAAGCCTTTCTAAAGCCTGTCTTAAAAAGTTTTAGTGTCCCTATTAACTTTAGAGGATAATAGGGTCATATATTAATAATCCCCGTGAAAAAACCCTAAAAAATGCAATAAGCCATGCCTTTAGGACATTATGAAGTTTAGACGAAACTCGGTAGAGCTGACCTTTCTCAGCGCTCACATTCTAAGAGCGTTCGGACGTTAGTCACATCCATCCGAACTGAATTGCCTAGTGGAAAATTTAAGGCAAACCTCAATAAAGGTCAATAATTATTATGTGCCACAAAATATTGTATACTATATCATTAAATAAAAATATTGCCTAATCTTATGTTTGGACTAATTTTTTTGAGAGTTTTTTTTTGCATAAAAGCCTCCAAAAAAGCCTACTTATTTGGTCTCAGCTGGTTTTTTTTATATATTTTTACATTTACTTTTTTACAAAAAAAAAGTGAAAAACCAAAAAGTCAACAAAAAAAGTTAGTCCAAATATAAGCTAAAGAATACCACGTCCTATAAAAGGGGTGTTTGGCCAAGTTTCTGTTACTAGTTTTTAACTTTCTACTATTAATTTTAGTTATAAGCTATGATATTTTCTAAACACTATCGATCAGAACTCTATCAATACTTTTACCATCGATGACAGCGATGACATACAATGGCTTTAAATGCTTTGTTAGAGTTTCTTCCGGCACTTGTATTACCACTTGAGACTTTTCTATCCAATCTTTTTCAATGCCTATAGTTTGTGGCAAAGGCATTCTTTTTCCTATTTCTTCCATAGTAACAGTAGCTTCTGATCTATGTTCAACATCTCTGTCGAGACTGGCAAGTTGATTTGGCTTTGCCTGAAACATTTTTGGCAGAATCAAAATCATGTTATTGTCAACGTTAGATGATATCGATCCAAATTGAATTGCTGCTTTTAGCCTTTCTCTAAAATCACTTAAATCATCGGAATTCTGACTGTGTTTCTTTTCTATAAGTACTGGATTCCTATCTCTATCCTTATCCATATCTGATGCCTTGGTTGATTCTGGTTCATCATCATCAGACAGTAACAACTTTTTAACCTCTTCAAGTTTTCTTGCTAAAGCTTCTTTTGTGGTATTTCTTTGCCCTCAGCCTTTTGATCAGGCTAGTTATGATTTGTAGGTTTGATTCCATCTCTAGTGCATATCATATTTTGTGCTGGTCCAGGATGGTGGGCTTCTTGGGTAGTCTAGATGTATATCTGGTAAAGCTCTTGCAACGAATTTTCTTTGCAGTATTCTCTTTTGAGTTGAGGTTGCTGGGGTATACCAACCTTTTGAAGATGAAAATTTTGGGTGCCTTCCTCTTTCCTATCAATCAGCAGGCAAAACTGTAGGTCTAACCATTCTTCTTAGCTCATCAAAATGTCAATTTTGTTGAAACCCTTACCAAGGTGTTTCCTTCCCATGAGGCCTTGGAACTAATCTTCTTTCCTGGTGTTTCATCTCCTGAGTGCCCGGCAAATAAGGGACAACTGGATTTCCTTTCATAAGGAATGGTCCATCATTCGGCCCATACATTTCTACTTCACATGGATCAAAACTTCCAGGGTCTGGCCCTTCATATATCAACTTTGCCCCATTATAAATTTGCAGATCTCCTCCCCCTATTGTATTGAAATGAAGAACTGTTTCTGAAAAACATGTTTTCATTTATTTCTTTGCTATTTCGATTT
>JAULJZ010041357.1:0-14513 GCA_032270985.1 Heliamphora pulchella
TATATGTATAAATTATATATATTTTTTATAAATATAATAAGTTTAAAATATTAAAATATTATATTTATTTTTAATTTATTTTTATTTTTTATATTTTGTATTTTTAATTATATTGATTCATCAACTATTATTTTTTATTTATTATATTATTAATAATTTTTATTAATATTATTTTTTTAAATTTTAAAAAATAATCGTCAAAATATATTCGTTCTAATCCCATTTTTCGTTATTTTTTCAATATTTTTTCTTATCTCATCCCAATTAAATTGGGGATAGAGATTGGAGAGCTTATCTTCAGCACCAATAGCACCACCAGTTGCACAGCCACCACGACGCCACAACCATCGCGATGTCGATCGCAGTGTTACCACCGTCAACCTTCTCATATGTTGTAAAAAATTTACGATTTACAATACGTATTTTACGATTCAATACATTAAAGAGGTAAATCGATACGTATTGCATATTATATCTTATGTTTACCTGTATCTTACGAGACGCATATGATACATAATGCGATATGCGATACATGATTCGATACATACAATATATTAATATTTAATTTTTTTAGATAAATTAATTTGTAAAAATAGATATTATTAGAAATTTATGCATTGTTAAGATATTTAGAGAATGTTTCTTGAATATTTGTTTGCTTTCATACATATATACTTGTCTAATATTAAGTATTTTACAACATTAATTTATAGTCACTAATATTGATACAGTTTTATCTTTATGAACAAAGAATTGAGAACTTAAAAGTTGTATATTAAAATTTTAAATTTAAATGATATGGTAGGATAATACAAATTACATATTATATACAATAAATTCAATTTAGATTATAATAGTGCATTTGCTTGTGATATTTCTTACTGTATTTCAGATGTATTAAGTATTGATTAACCCATACTTTTATTTTTGAAAATTATATTTTCATAATATTATTAACATTATTAATAGTTTATTCTTGTAATATGTTTATATTATATTAAATTTACATATTTTTTAACCTATTTTAAAATATGTTAAATATCTTACTATACTAAATACGATATGATACACAATTCGAAAAAATAAAAATCAATACACAATAAGTATCTCGATCTAACAACTATGCTTCTCACCACCACCGTTGCCAACCCTAGTTACGACTTTCCTTTCGTGAAGTCGACCTCGCTAACCGAGTCACAACCGCGACCATCAATGCCATCATCCTTGTGCTGCCTTCGCCGCAAGTTCGACGCTGCCTTCGCCGCAAATCCCTATAGACCTTCTGTCGCCTATGTTGTCACCTCGTGTCAAGATCCTAGCCAACTCTCCTTCATCTAACACTGCGATCTGCAATGAGGAAGACAACCCTCACTCACCTCTGGTTTTTAACCCGAAAACCCAAACCAAACCCATTTGTCTTGACCCACCTTCGACCCAAAAGAAATCCCCTTTTCAAAACGAGACCCAACTCCGACCCATACTCTCCAACCCAACCCTGGTTCTTTAGTTGGCCCATAACCGGAACCAAGCCCATTTTATTTCTTTTCCCGACCCATTATCTTTAAACTTCAGCCCATCAAGAAAAAAAAAACTATCCCATCTGGGCAGCCACAAAAAAAAATGCATTCTCAGCCCACCCACTTTTTATTCTTCAGCCCATTTTTTTCAATCTCATAAAACCCAACCAGCACATAAATCGCAACCAAATTTTTTTATAAAAAAAAATTCCTTTCTTCCACTATATTCCCTATGATGTCTCCACATTCAACTTCCAACAATTAGACCTTCTAAACGTTGCTTGTTGTCACAATTTTCACCATTAGTCAAAGATAATTTCTTTTCACATGAGATTTTTGTCAACTCTCATCAGCCTCAGAAATTTATTACTACCACATCCGCACAACCCAAGGAACTCCTACAATCACGACTTTAAGCCATAGGTTTTTGAACAAAAAAAAAAAAAGTCAACAAAAAAAGAGAAAAAAAAAAAACAAAGAGGCATCTCTTATCTAATTTTTTCATTGTACCTTTCATATGGATGCACATCAATATGTTTCATATTTTTCTTATGTGTGCCAACAAGGTTTGTAAAGTTGTTATCGATATGGGATTCCCAATTAATGCGGTATTTAACAAAAGGGTCACGAGGATGCACCTTAGGCCTAAACTCCATTGGCACACCTATCATCTATATGGGCCTAATCACTCTCCTATATTAATCTCCCACGTGTTTGGTTTTTGTCAAGATGGACAATTATTTTGATGAATTTTGGTGTGATGTTCTTCCAATGAATTATACGCATGTGCTATTTGGTCATTTATGAATGAACGAAATCTGTGTTGCTTATCATGAGAACGATAACACCATTACCTTTAAATATAATGAAAAGACTTCCTTGTTACTGCATGTCCGTCCCAAACAAGGTAGGAATGACGTGTCTCCCATCTCCACACTTATTGTGCTATCCTATTCCACTATGACCCCAGAGCCATTACCTTCTGGTCTAGCTTTTGAATCGCATGATCACATTCTTCCTCCTTAGTCAGCCATGACAACCCTAGATGTCACTTTGATGCACAAGTCTATCAAACAAGGACTTTCATGACAATCTCGAGTCCAATGATCTTGCTCCTCCTCATCCTCTTCATGCTATGGTAGTGCACGACATTATTTTACAGCAAGTGCTTTCATTGACCAAGGAATTTCATCAAGATGAACATATAGTTGCTTTGTCTTCTCCATCGCCCACTTCTCTCATTTGAATCGACCAGATTGATTTTTTGGATATTGAAGAGTTTTTTTGGGTTATCAAACGCTGTTTTGTGAATCTTGTCAATTATCTCACGATTACGATTCATTTCACAAGAAGAACTTGAAGCCGTTGATATATTCACACGACTTGATTATTTGGCATGGTCGCATTCAATACTTCTAGCTGAACTCGAGGACGAGTTTTTTTTCTCAGTGGAGGAGAATGATACAGACAATATATGAGATTGTATTTTATTGGAAGTGGGGGGTTTTTACTTTTCTTATAGTATTAAGATATTATTTAGGATATTATTTAATTAACTTTTTAGTTAATTAGCATATTATTTTATTTTTATTTAGGATATTATTTGTTTTCAGTTAATTAAAAATTTTTGTTTTCTTTTCATTAGGATTTAGGATTATAAATAGTCCTTTAATGTATTAATCAGACATTGACGAATGAGAATTTGAGTAAATAATTGTGTAATTTTTTCTCCCATTTCTGTCTTCTTTTTCTCATTTATTTGTTCTTCTCCTTCTATCTCTCTCTTCTTCTTGTTCATTAGTGGTATATCAAATTGTTAATTTGACTTTGGTGCGTGATTACCTTTTTTTTTCATTCCTTATGTTTGGATGGCTATAAAATAAGCTAAGAAAACACCTTAATTAGTCAGCATATTGTCACGAATTGCTAACTTTCAAGTAGCGAGAAGGCTAGAAGATGACAAAGGAGGTTCGTAAAAGATTTCAGAACCTCTTGGAAGAGTCTAGCACATGGAAAAACCTTCAAGTGCCTAGAGTATTTCGAAGGGATCTAGAATGTTCTAAAAAAGCCTACAGAAGTCTAGGGTTATCTAACACCTGTAAATATGCATAGAATTATATAAAACACTCTAGAGTAGGATCTATAATGTTCTAATATGGAGGTGGGAAGTTTCTAGTCTATGTTTTAGAACTCTCCTAGCTGTTAGATTAAAGACGCATGGCTCAATACTAGTCGTCGATTGTATCATTGGATGCTTATATAAGGAGGAGGCCTCATTTGGTCAAGGCACCAAACAAGAAGTGTAATCTCTACTCTCTAATGCAATACATTCTTTTCTTCTTAACTTTTGAGTACTTAGCCTTTCTTCCTTCCAGAGTTCTTAGAAGGGAGGTGTACTTAGTATGGTAGGCTTGAAAAATCCAAGATCGTGACACTTCTCAAGAGGAAGATCAAGGACGACATGCTTGTTACTGTCAACTTCGTGGTGAATGATCTGCAACTAGGAAATGAGGAATTCTAAGCAAGGTGCTGGCAACGTTCGCTAACTTTGAAACCCACTTGGAAGAAGTGCACCAAGACTAGCCTTACTGATGTGCAAAAAAGCTATAGTTCGGGGAGCTATGGCCTTACTAATGACTTTAAGGTGGCGGTACCAAAACCAAAACCTTATGATGGAAAATACGATGCCAAGATGGTGGACAACTACCTTTGACATATGAAAAGATACTTCGAGGCGACGGTACTAATGGACGAAGGTGTTAAAGTAAGGATCGCAATCCTTCACCTCCCGAATACAACAACACTATAGTGGCGTATGAGACATGCTGACATCGAGAAAGGTACGTGCACCATAGATACTTGGGATGATTTTAAGAAAAAATTAAAGAAACAATGTTTCCCTTGAGAGGTGGCATATCAAGCTCGGAAGAATATGAAAAAGCTAAAACATACCACATTTATTTGGGATTATGTAAAAGGATTCTCTGCACTCATGCTTGAAATTTTAAATATGATCGACGAAGAGCTATTATTCAACTTCTTGGATAACCTACAATCATGGGTGAAGCTAGAACTCCATCGACGAGCACAGGATCTTACCACAGCTATGGCGGTAGCAGAATCGTTGATTGAGTGTAAGAAGAATGACAGGGCTAAGGAATCCAAGGAGAGTCATAACAAAGATGTGGGAGACAAGGATAAGAGTTATCATTTTAAGAAAGAAGGATCTAGCAAACTCCCCTATAGGCAAAGAGGGCAAGGGCAAATATAACAATAAGCCAGACAAGTTCAGGCCCAAGACCAATTGTTTCTTATGTAAAAGACCTCATTGGGCAAGGCAATGTCCTAAAAGACAAGCTCTCAATTTCATGATCGAGGAACGAGAGAAATAAGATATTCATGTAGAATCTTTGTAGCCTCTGAATGCTATCAAGTCGAAGCTAACAATGAAGACTCAAGGAGACAAGGGTCTAATATATGTGGAGGTATGCCTTAATGGGAAGCCCACTCAAGCCCTGGTGGATACTAAGGCAACACATAACTTTGTCTCAATTGATGAGGCAAAGAGGTTGGAACTTGAGGCAATCAAGGAGTTAGGGTGGCTTAAGACTGTCAATTCTGAAGCTAAGCCTTTGCATGGTGTAGCACGAGGAATGGACATACGCATTGGCTCATGGAATGGAAAGATTGATCTCACTGTAGCATTTATGGATGATTTTCAAGTGGTAATTGGCATACATTTCTTGAGAAAAGTAAAGGCAGCATCACCATTCCAATGTTTGATGGCCATTTTAGAAGAAAACATTCCTTGCGTGGTGCAAGAAACATCTAGACGGGGTTTCAAGACATTACTTCTCTCGGCCATGCTGGTGAAGAAAGGGTTCAAGAAGGTTGAGTGACATACCTAGCAGCCTTAGTAGCTGATAAAGTAAACATCACCAAGCGCAACTCGTAGAAATATGGAGAGTCTTGGACAAGTACAAGGATATCATTTTGCCCGAACTTTCTAAGAAGTTACCACTTATGAGAGGTGGACCACAAGATTAAGCTAAAGCCCGAAGCAATACTGCTTGCCAAAGCCCCTTAAAGGATGACACAATCTGAGTTAGAAGAGCTAAGAAGTTAACTGGAGGATCTACTCCATGATGGCTATATTTAACCTCTAAAACTCCATATGGTGCTCCTGTGTTATTTTAAAACAAAGATGGGTCACTTCACCTATGTATTGACTATAGGGCATTCAACAAGGTAACAGTAGAAAAATAAGTATTCTATTCCTTTAATCACTGATTTATTTGATCAGCTTGGTAGAACCCGATACTTCACTAAACTAGACCTAAGACCTGGGCATTATGAGGATAGCAGCAAGAGATGAGCCTAAGATTTCATGTACTACTCGTTACAGCTCTTTTGAGTTCTTATTAATATTGTTCGGCCTCACAATGCCCCTGCTACTTTATGGACTCTAATGATTTAGATTTTCATCCTTACTTGGATCGGTTCGTTGTGGTCTACCTGAATAACATAGTAGTGTATAGCAACACATTGGAAGAATATGTAGATCATCTACGAACGGTGTTCAAGGTGCTAAGGGAAAATGAGCTCCACGTGAAGAAGGAAAAGTGATCCTTTGCCATTAATGAGATAATGTTCTTGGGGCACAAGATCAAGGATAGGATACTAATGATGGATGAAGGCAAGGTAAAGGCAATCCAAGATTGGGACCCTCGTACCAAGGTGACTGAGCTACGGTCTTTTCTTAGCTTAATCAATTTCTATCAACAGTTTATCAAGGGTTACTCAGCTTGGACAGCTCCACTCACATATCTATTGAAAAAAAACAAGGCATGTGAGTGGTCAAAGAAATGTCAAGATGCATTTGAGGACTTGAAGAAGGTAGTAATCGAGGAAACACTCCTTGGACTACCCAACCATTGCAAACCATACGAGGTACACATTGATGCTTTTGACTTTTCCATTGGTGGGGTGTTAGTGCATGAAGGATACCCTATTGCATACAAAAGTCGCAAGCTTAACGACAACGAGGGGCGATAAATGGTGCAACAGAAAAAAATGAAAGCAATCATCCATTGAATAAGTTCGCGGTAAAGACATATAATATTGCCACTAGCTACTTTCAATCATAAAATAAGATAAGTCGTAAACAGGTTAGAATCATCCATTTATCTACAAGGAACTAAGTTCGTGGTAAAGACATATATTATTGCCACTAGCTGCTTCTAGTCACAAAAAAGCTAAGTCGCAAATAGGTTAAATGGAAAGACTTTCTAGCAGAATTTGATTATATCCTAGAGTACAAGCCTGAGAAGGTAATTCATGTAGTTAACTCCCTTAGTCAAAAAGCAAAATTAGTGTTAATGGCTAGTAAGCCCCAAGATGAGCTCACTAATCTCATAAAAAAAGAATTGAAACATGATCCCCTTACCAAGAGCTTGACTGCTTTGAAAAATAATAGAAAAACAAAGCGCTTTTAGGTAGAGGATGGTCTACTCTACACCAAAGGAAAACGACTCTACGTTCCTAAGTGGGGAAACCTATGGATGAACTTGATGAAAGAATGCCATGACACTAAGTGGGCTGTATTGGGGATTAGAGCACGATAATCACACAAATAAGCCTTTTAAATCACGCACGAGCCACACAAGAGGAAACGAGCAAGACAAATAACCACAAGAACATGACACAAGATTTACATAGTTCTGCAATTGATGCTTACGTTCACGGGCTCACACGTCTCACTATTCTTGAGAGAAATCGGTTATAATGATGTATATATATCTCACACGTCTCACTATTCTTGAGAGAAATTAGTTACAATGATGTATATATATGTTAAGGGTTTAAAATGAAACACCCTTTTTATATGTTGAGAAGGAAACTGAGATTATGGTTAAAACCAGGCATCATTCGGTTGAGTTCCATTTGGATAATCGTCTGGATGGTGACCACACTATCCAGTTCTGTCCGGACGATTTTAACCAAAAACCCACGACTCTACGTTCCTAGTTAGGGAAACTTGTAGAGGAACATGATGAAAGAATGCAATGACACTAAGTGGGCTGTGTTAGGGATTAAAGCATGATAATCCTACTAACTAGCTTTTTGAATTATGCACAAACTACAGAAGAAGAAACGAGCAAGACAAACAACCATAAAAACACGATACAAGATTTACGTGGTTCGACAATTGGTGCCTATGTCCATAGACTCACAAGTTATATTATTTTTGAGAGAAATTGGGTTACAATGATGTATATCTTTCTTACTGGGGTTTCGAATGAAACCTCCCTTCCATATGTTAAGAAATAAACTAAGATTAGGGTTTAAATTATGCATCAGCCTGTTGAGTTCCATCCGGACGATCGTCTGGATGGTGATCACACTGTCTTGTTCCGTCCGAATGCTCGTCTGGATGATTTTAACCAAAAACCCACTATTATATTCCGTTCGAACGGCTGTCCGAACGGAATTGTCCAAAAGTTTTTTCTTTGATCTTTCAATAATTTTTTACTTGAAGCAAAACCACTCCAAGTTTTCTTAGACTTGTAATTTGCCATTTTCTCAAACTGAATAAGCAAACCCGTGTGAGCCTTCTCCCATTTTCTATGCTTTAAAACCAACTGAATTTCAACTGTCCTTCAACTTCTCCATTGTCACCACCTTAGTGAACATATCTGTAGGATTCTCACTTGTGTGAATCTTTTCCAAATCAAAATGTCATTCTTCGAACTGAGACTGGATGAAATGATACTTGATATCAATATGTTTGGTCCTTGAATGGAATGTCGAGTTCTTTTCTAGATGTATAGCACTCTGATTATCACTAAATAGCTGACATTTGTCTTGTTCTTTACCTAGTTCTTTTAAGAAATTCTTTATTCATATCAACTCGTTACACACCTCTTTGGCTGCTACATACGCCGCCCATGTGGTAGAAATAGTCACAATCTTTTGTAATTTGGATACCTAGATAACTGTTGCATTGCTCAAAGTGAACACATACTCAGTAGTACTTTTTTTGTTGTCAATGTCGCTTGCCAGGTCTGAATACACAAATCCTTGTAGTCGAGTTTTTGAGCCATCATAGCACAATGCATAATTCGTAGTACCCCTGAGATACCTCAGAATCTACTTTATTGCTTCCTAGTACTCCTTGCCCTGATTGAACATAAAACTTCTCATAACACCTACTGCATAAGAAATGTCTAGCCTCGTGCATATTTTAGTATACATTAGATTACCTACGACTGACGCGTAAGGTACTTTAACCATACTTCTCAGCTCCTCTTCACTGACTGCTCTATGATCCTTTGAAAGCCTAATTGGCTTTCAAAAAGGTGTGGTAACTAGCTTAGCACCATCCATGTTGAATCGCTTTAGCACCATTTCAATATACTTTGCTTGGGAGAGCTTTAGCTTTCTGTTCACTATGTCTCGACTGATCTTCATACCAAGAATCCGTTTGGCTACACTAAAATCCTTCGTTGGAAATTCTTTGGACAATTGTGATGTGAGATTCTCAATCTTATCTATGTTAAACCCTGTAATTAGCATGTTATCTACATACAATAAGATTATAAGAAAAGATGCGAAGAACTTCTTAGAATAACAATAGTGGTCAGTATGGCATCTGTTGAGTCATGTACCTATTATAAAAGTGTCAAACCTCTTATATCAATGCCTTGAGGCCTATTTCAAACCGTATAAGCTCTTATTGAGTTTGCATACCATTTTTTACTGTCCATCCACTTCATATCTCTGTGGTTGCACCATATTGATATCTTCATCTAGATCTCCGAAGAGAAAAGCAATTTTTATATCCAATTACTCCAGGTGTAAATTCTCTGTTGTCAAAATGCTCAAAACTAATCTAGTGGTTGAGATTTTCACAAGAAACGGGAAAATCTCTATGTATTCTATTCTCAGCTTTTGCTAAAATTCCTTTACTATTAATCGAGCCTTGTACCTCTTGCTTCCATCAGCCTATTCCTTCAGTTTGTAGACCACTTATTTTGTAGAGCTAACTTACCTTTGGGCAGGCCCGACCCTGTCTCCACTGGATCTATTCTCGGGGCCGTAAAATGTTATTACGTGCGACTATTTTAATTAACTTTCCATTTCATCATCCATGGCATGCTCCCACTCCTTTCTGACATAAACTTGCAATACTCTTCAAAATATTTTGATTCACCATTATCTGTTAACAAGTAATTCAATGATGGTGAATAACGCACTACAGGTTTATTAACTCTAGTGGATCTTTTTGGAGGAGTCTAAATCTCCACTGTGGAGTTGACTGTATGTTTTCATCTCGAGATTTCAAAACTCTATCAAATATCCCCTCAAATTCAACAAAGTATGATCCACCTATATGTACCTCTTTCTGATTCTGTCTATTTTTTAACAAAATCGACTCATTGAACATGACATCAATCCTCCTAACTATTTTCCTATCAAAAAGCAAGGCAAGCTGAGAGTTGGCAGATGTTTTGTAGCAATTTCAAGAGCAGATACAAAAATTCTAAGAAGATACGACGAGGATGTCGCCGAATTAGGTAGGGGAGAATGTTACAGGCTGCTAGCTTTCAAACAGAGAAAAGGCTAGAAGATGACAAATGAGGCTCATAGAAGATTTCAGAACATCATGGAAGTGTCTAACACATGAAAGAACTTTCAAGTACCTAGAGTATTCCAAAGGATCTAGAATGTCCTAGAGAAGCCTAGAGGAGTCTATGGTCATCTAGCACCTGTAAATACACCTAGAATTATATAGAACATCTAGAGTATTATCTAAAATATTCTAGTATGGAGGTAGAAAGTTTTTAGAATATGGTCTAGAACTCTCTTAGTCGTTAGATCAAAGACGCACGGCTCAATTCAAGCTGTCGATTGCATCCTTGGATGCCTAGATTGGGAAGCGGCCTCATTTGGTCAAGACACCAAGTAAGAAGTGTAATCTCCGCTCTTTAGAGTAATACATTCTTTTCTTCATAACTCTTGAGTACTTTGCCTTTCTTTCTTTCAGAGTTCTTAAAAAGGTAGGCTTACTTAGCATCATAAGGAATCTGGTTGTGAGCATCTAAGTACTACATGGTAGACATGGGAAACTCAAGGTCGTGACAATATACTGGCCATGCACCAGGAAAGGGAATGAAATAAAAGTTTGTTTCCAATTGACAATATACCAACCGCATTTTGTTTTGGAAACTATTTGAAAAATAAAAATCTAACCACAAAAATCACATAAACTGGATCTTGGCCATCCATTTGCACTAGAATCCATAACACTTGTAGATTCTAGTGCAAATGAATGGGCTGTGGTTTGATTTTGTATTATTGTTTTGTTTTAGAGCATGTTCACGTGGACAAAATGGTGTAGATAAATTGTCATATAAAGATTGGAAAAGAACTCTTTTATAGTAGTTTTATGTTTGAATATCTTTAAATTACATGAGTATTGAGAGGCTTTTAACCCACTGATATAAGTGTCATTCTTCCAAATAAGAAGTTAGTGATTCAAGCATTGAAGTTTGAGAGCGAATACTTATGCATTTGTTGGTCAAAAAATAGTTATGTAGATTTCCTTATTAAAGTTTTTAAAAGGTCTTCCCACCTTTGTAATGCATTTTTTTTAAACTGAAATCTAAGATTTAAACTTATTTTTTAGGTTAAGCAATTATTTTTTTAACTTTTGCATCCATCTATGGGTATGATGGTGTAGCTAGTATTAAAGAAAAGGGGGTGGTTGTGAAAGTACAATTTTTAAGTATTTTGGTTATTTATTTGTTAGTTAAAAGGTAGTTTAGTTTTTAAGAATAGTTAGGGTTTCTTAGAATTTTTGGTCTCGTTATATGTTGTAATCTATCATTAGTAATTGATTAACTTTTCACAATTATTGCAATAATAGATGTTTTCTCTTTCTCTCTTATTTAATATCATGGTATCACAGTAGGTTATTCATCAAAATATTTATTTGGAACCCTAGCTGCCAACCATCACACCTTTGCTACACCACTACAACGTCATAGCAAATCACTGCAAACCACTGCTGAACCTTCTCCGACCATTCTCCGACCATTCTCCGACCACCGTCAAACCCTTCTTCAACCACTGTCAACCCTTGTTGATTTCTTCTGACTTCACGATCTCCCTTTCTTTGCAAACCATGAGCCAAGAACCACCACAAGCCACCTTTAACCCTTCTTCGACCATCGTATGGCACTATCAACCCTTCTCCCACCACTGTTGACCATTATTGACTTATTTTAAATTCGTTGATCTCTTCTTCTTTGCAAATCGCAAGCCGATCTGATCTCTGTTAGGCCAAACCACCCTGGTCGGACTTTCATCAACCACTAACGATGCTGATCGAACACCACCTTATCCAACAACCTTCGTCAGACCTCCGTCGACCCTCCATATTGGTTGTAGCATACTTTGTATCATGTGGTCCAAGTTCTACATGATATTTTGAGTACTCTGTATCATTGCACAACTGCCTCTGACCACCAGCAACCTCTCTCCGACAATTGACGACCCCCATTGGACCATTATCGACTGCCAGTGCAACCCTAAGGATTGTGACCAGCATCAAATTTAGCCATTACAGACCCTTGATCATCAAATCTAGCCATCGTGGACCATCGAAGTAACTCTTATAACTTGCCGTTACCACCAAACTTTGTCGGGCCTCCGTTTGGCTCCGATGACATTCGTCAAACCTTTGTTTGGCTTCATTTAGCTTTGAACCTCCTGTGAGCGCTTGGTTGCTTCTTAGTTTTTTTTTTTCCGTTACCCACAACTTGTTGGTACGATATTTTGGCATGAGATTTTGAGACGAGATCTTGACATGAGTCTTTGGCATGATATTTTAGCATGAGTTGGATACAATAATCGGCATGAGATCTTTTGGTCTTCAACTTCTAGTGGTGCTCAATCTTTCTTATTACAGTCCCTGTTTGAGCAAGTTCAAATTATGCAAGACCCTTTCGGGCCCCAATCCCACGCCTCCGTTGTGCTCACTTTTTCTTCAAGTTTACATGGTTCCTTTTTCACAGGTATTTCACCAAAAATTTGGATTTTTGATTTTGATTCTTCGCATCATATGATATATGATTTGTCGACCTTTAGTCATTGCGTTTTGCCCTCTCTCCATCACTATTTCTACTGCAAATGGTGTTGTTATGAAGTTGTTTCTATTAGCTCTATTCTCCCTTTCTCATCTTCTTCGATGTCTATTCATGATGTCTTCTATGTGCCACAGTTGTGTGTTAGATTACTATCTATTTGTCAACTTGTTAATTTTGGTTTTGATGTTTTATTTTTTTCTTCTGATTGTGTTGTTTAGGATCGAACGTCCCAAAAGCATAATAGAATTAGGCATCGAGTTGGTGATTTATATATTTTGGAGAGCCTCTACATTCGTGTTGATATCTCTTCTACTATTATGTCTTCCTTATGATTATATTAGAATTCGATTTCTTTTTATCTTTGGCATTTTTAGTTAGGTCATCCATCTAGTAAGCGTTTAAAAGTTTTAGCTCAGTTTAGTCAAGACATCTCCGAGTGCAGTAATTGCAAATTTGCTAAAATGTCCTCTTTAGCCTTTCATAAAAGCACTTTATTTTCTACATCTCTTTTCTCTCTTGTCCACGCTAATGTGTGGGGATCCTCTCTTGTTGCAACAAAGGTGGATTTGTGTACTATGTTTATTTTATTGGTGATTATAGTTATTTTTGTTGGATCTATCTCATGTCTCAAAATTTTAATTTTTTTATATTTATCGCACTTTTCATTCTATGATTCAGACTCAGTTTTCTACTACCATCAATATCACTCATTCATATTTGAGTGGGGAGTACTTCTTAACAAACTCCACCAACTTCTTAGTTATCTCTGGCACTATTCATCAGTCTTCATATTCTGATATCTCAGCGCAAAATGGTAGAGATGAAAAGAAATATCGACATATCCTTGGCGTAGATCACTCCCTTCTCCTTTCTTTATCTGTTCTTGCTACCTTTTGAGGAAAAGCAATTCTTATTGCTATTTATCTTCTTAATCGTATACCCACTTCTTTTCTTTTTGGGATCTCTCTTTATGAAAAATTATTTGGTCATGTTCCTAATTACTCGTTGTTGCGAGTTTTTTTGGTTTTTCCTAAAAGAGGGCGCAATAAACTCAGTGCTCAGTCCGCTCTTTATATCTTCTTAGGATATAGCATCCACTAGAAAGGGAATTAGTGCTTTTATCCTTTATCTAAATGGCTCTATGTCTCTCATCTTGTTGTCTTCCTTGAGCGAGACTCTTACTTTACTCCTCCTCCCAAATATGCCCCTATTTCCAAATAGGATATAATTTATATTGACCCTTTTCCAATTCATGTGTCGTGTGAAGAGTTTACTCGTAGCCTTAATGTTTTTAATTTTCCCTCCACTTCTCATTCTTCTGTTGTTCCATCTCTTCCATTAGTCTATTCTCGCAGGAACACTTCTAACCGCTTGCAAAAATTGTTTAATACTTATAGAATTTTACTTTTAGTAACACTTTTGAATGCTAATAAAATCTATTCATATTTAATTTACCTTACTTAGGAGCTTAAATTTAAAACAAAATTAATGTTATTATTACAAATATGTAATAATTTTTATTATTCATCCACAATACCTATTAGTATAATTTCAAATATCTACTAAAATTCTTTCTATAAAATAATATAGGGTAAATTACACTTACACTCCTATATTTAAGAGTTATATCACTGTCACCCCTCTATTCTTTAAAATATCACTGCACTCCCTTACTTTTTTTAAATTGTAAAACTTAAGTCCAAATTAACTTTCCATTTTCACTGTTTTTTTATTTTTTTAATTACAAAATCTTATTTAAAAATTTATAATAAAAAATAAAAAATTACTAAATACAAAAATAAGTAAAATAAAAACATAAATTTTAATTTATTAATTTATTTTTATT
>JAULJZ010041368.1:0-14512 GCA_032270985.1 Heliamphora pulchella
ATGGTTAATGTTGTGTGGTTGTTCCAAAGTGCCAAGTTACAAGGGTTTTCGGCCCTTTATATCCCGTTATGAGGGAGATCACCCAACTATGAATTTTTTATTTGTCCTTTTAGTGGAGGTTTCTCGTTAAGCGAGGATTTTTGCCTTAAAGGCTTTTGAGCTGAGTCCCATGTTTTACCACATACTACTCGTGCTTGGTGGAGAGTGGCCCTCATTCTATTACGTTGCTATCCGTGCATTGCGAATTGAGGTTACGGTATCGTCGGAACTCCCGGTCGTGAGGTTGATGACTACTTGGACATTGTTAGGGTTTGAGTCTAGATTTTAGAAAATGATCATGCATTTTAAATTTGTGGCGGTTAAGCCAGGAACATATTTTTGTTTGCAATACTAAGAAGGTTTTGTATAATCTGTGATATTTTTATGTTCAAGCAAATACATCAGTTTCTACATATTCGTGAAAAAATGTAATGAACTATTTTAGAAAGAGTATTCAATTATCCTTAACTAAGTAACTGTCTTTTCTGCTCATGATAATGGTAAGTGCGCTCTTCTGTAACCTTTGTGGTTGCAGATACCAGGAACGACTAGGAGTTGGTCCACCACAGGTGTCGTCGAGTAGTTTTGGTTCTGGTGTTGGGAATTGTTTTGCTTCAATTTTCTTTTGTTTAGTTTTTAGTTTTGGCAGAGTTTCATGTATAAGACCCTAAAATTTTTTGATGTAATAGAAGCAATGTATGCCATTGGGATGGCAAATCCCTAGAGACTCATGTATATCTCTTTTGACATTACAGTGTTGTGATTGCTTAGAAGTTCTTGTTTGGTCTCTTAATATCTTTATCCATTGTCTTTCTTTTTGGCCGCTGGTTTACGACGGGTTCACATCCCTTTGTTCAGGTTTGGTACCTTGCGGGAGCGGGGTGTTACATTTAGGTATCAAAACTGTAAGTTATAGGTTCTGTAGACTTGTCAGAGTGTGGTCTATGGTGGACCGTAGGTTAAGCGTGTCTTCTCGCAGTCTATTGAGAAGAGTGGTTTAGGCCTGGAGTTGTCATACCTTTGCCTTCGGGCATCTGATGGACTGGCATTGAGGTCCATTTGGAAAACATGTTATGCAGATGTAGGGTCCTAATTGGAAGTCTAAGCAAGTTGTTAGATTGGGGAGATAACCCGGGAGGGGTCTTGTATTGCTTTCAGTTTACGAAGTCTAAGCAAGTTATCAAATTTGGGAGATAACCCGGGAGAGGTCTTGTGTTGATGTCGTTTTACGAAGTCTAAGTGGTTTATCAGATTAAGGGGGATGAACCTTGTGTCATTAAAACCTTTCATAGATAGTTTGTTCTTATTCTTATGTCTATAAGTTGAACTTCTGTGTCGAGCCTTAAGTCATAGCTTTCCTAAGATTGGAAGGAGCATGGAGAAACTTAGACGGAGTGTCATTCAACTCAAACCAGTATAATGAGACACGACAAGAAGAATCTCCACAAGTGGGACTGGTGGAACCAGATCCAACCGCTAGGATGTTAGAGGCAATCGTAAGACTGATCGAACAAAATACGAGTCAGACCGCGATGCTAGCTGAGAGGAACAGTAACCCCTTAATCAAACAATTTAAGGATCTGGAAACCCTTAGCCCTGTAGAAGTAGAAAACTGATTGAAGGATGCCGCTCGTATTCTGGATAGGTTGGGGGTAGATGCGGATAATAGGTTTGACCTCGTAGCTTTTATGTTTAGGGGAGAAACATACCACTGGTGGAAAGCCATGGAACGGTTCTTGAAGATGCTTGTGCCAAGAGTTAAACCTCCCATACCCTAGAGAATCACTTGGGATCGTTTTGAGAAAACGTTCGACGTGCAGTACAAGTCCATAAGCTACAAGCATGAGAAGGAGCAGGAATTCATCGACCATAACAAGGAAGGATAACTGTGGCAAAATTCGAGATGAAGTTTATGCCACCCAGCTTATACCTGATGAGGAGACAAGGTGTAGAAGGTTCAAGAATGGATTAAGTATCTGGATTAGAACAAGGATGACGGTTCTCGAGATGAATGACTACGTAAGACGAGTAAACATAGCGCAAGATGAATTGCAATGCGGGCCAAAAGGACCAGTAACTCTTTAGTTAAACAATTCAAGAATTTGGGTACCAAGGAGTTTGTGAAAACAGTTAGTCCTGCTGACGCTAAAAATTGCTTGAGCGGTGGAGTGCGCATTTTAGACAGACTGAGTTGTTCATCTGGTAAGTTCTTAAGTATCAATTTATATTCGTTTGACATCTAGACTGTGTAACTCGTATGGAGTTGGTATTCGGTTTTCATTGTGGTATCGGTGTGAGTCACAAGGAAGTTCCTTTCGAAAACCTTTTGTGATGTGACCCGTTAGGGAAAACTTGTTTAGATTAGTGCATAAAGGTTGCTTATATAGAGAAGAAATTTTCTCATGGGAATGTGTGGATGACAAGTTGAAGGGTGATATAATTCTAGTGTTTCTGGTGGAGTTGCGAAGCAGCTTAGTGTGAGTACGCCGGAGGAATCAGTGTTTGGATGAGAATAGTAGGAGCATAAGTGAAACTATACGAATTAATGGGTATGATTTTTGTAAATTGACCATGAATGAATCAAGTGTCTTGATAAAAGGCGAGTAAGAAGAAATAGTTAAAGTGCGAAAGTGGTTTTTGGTTCGGTTATGCGGTAGAGAATGTGTGAAGGGATTGAGTGATGATAGTAAGAGATTTTAGAATCAGGAGTTAGTACTGTACGGTTAAAGTATTGTTGGGTGAGTGGTACGTATATGAAGAAAAGATGCGAATGTATATTGTGTTATGACGAGGGTTGTGTTTGGATTTATATGGGTAAACATATACCTGTGAAGCGTTTAGTCTACGTGGTATATTTAGCCCTAGTGACGCATTAGGTTCAAGTGGCAATATTAGTCTTGATGGTCGTCAGGCTAGAGTGGTAATTAAAAGTGTGTACAAAGATTGTGTACTGAAGATAGACGATAGAGAGATGTTGGTAGATTTGATGCCTTTGGTTATGTCTGAGTTTGATTTGATTTTTAGGATGGATTGGTTGTCATCCTACCATGCGTCGCTAGACTGTGTTAGGAAAAGAGTAATCTTTAGGATATCCGGGGAGAACGAATTCGTTTTTCAAGGAGACAAGAATAGAACACATATCCGTATCGTGTCGGCTCTTAAGGATTTGAAGATGTTGAAGAAGGGTTGCCAGGGATTTTCGACACATGTGATCGACATAGAGATGGAAGAAAAGAAGCTTTCGGAGGTACCAGTGATTTGTGAGTTTCTATACGTTTTTCCAGATGATTTACCAGGATTACCCCCAATCGAGAAGTAGAGTTTACAGTCGATCTCTACCCGGGCACAGCACTCATATCTATTCCTCCCTATAGAATGTCACCTATTGAGCTGTTAAAATTGAAAGAACAATTATAGGAGTTATTAGAAAAAAGATTCATCTAACCTAGTGTCTCACCATGGGGAGTACCTATACTATTCGTGAAAAATGAGGATGAACCACTGAGGATGTGTATCAACTATCGACAATTGAATAGGGTGATCTTTAAGAACAAGTATCATTTGCCTAGGATAGACGACTTGTTCGACCAGCTGTAAAGAGCTAGAGTGTTCTCAAAGATAGACTTGAAGTCAAGATACCATCAACTGAAAGTGTAGAAGTCAGATATACCCAAGACTGCCTTCAGGACTCGTTACAAGCATTCTGAATTTCTTGTGACGCCTTTTGGGATTAACGAATGCGTCTACTGTGTTTACGGACTTGATGGATCGGGTGTTGAGGAGCTTTCTAGACCAATTCGTAATTGTGTTCATAGACAGTATTCAGAGATATTCTCGGGGTGAGGAGGAATACAGGGAACATTTAAAGATTTCTTTACAGATCCAGAGAAAGCACTAGTGGTATGCAAAAATTCGAAAAGTGTGAGTTTTGATTGGATCGAGTGATATAGCCGGGTATGTTATATCTGGAGGGGGAATACAAGTGGACCAAATGAATGTGGAAACGGTAATCAATTAGAAAATGCCAACTAGCGTGACGGTGATACGAAGCTTTTTGGGGAAAAATAGCACAACTACGAGTAGTACGAGCTGGTATATTTTCTGAAATGAAAACGCTTAGAACCTATCTTGCCATAACAAAAAATGGAGGCCTATTAGCAACTTTGAGCGTAAGACTAACTTTTTTTTAGATTAAATTCGAGCAGCACAATTGACGAATAATCAAGTGGTCAAGATAAGGGCAAAAGCAATGGCTAAAGGGAAGACATAATTTGAAATTTGAAATAACGTGTTGTGGTTCAGTCAAAGATATTATGTGCCCAATAATGGGGAGTTGAAGAGGCAAGTCTTAGACAAAGCGTATAACTCAACATACACCATGTACCTAGGAAGTACGAAGTTGTATAGAGACTTAAAGGAAATATATCGGTGACGTGGGATGAAGAAGGACGTAGAAAATTTCGTGACAAGATGTTTAGTATGTCAGTAAGTTAAGATTGAACACTAAAACCCGACAGGATTATTACAACCGTTACCAGTACCCGAGTGGAGGTGGGAACATAATACCAGGGATTTTGTAACCGGACTCCCTCGAACACCCAAGGGGAATGATGCTATTTGGATAATTGTTGGTAGGCTGACGAAGTCAGCTCACTACCTCCCAATAAAGATGACGTATTCTGTGGATCGATTTGTACGGCTTCACATCAATGAGATCGTTAGGCTACGTGAAGCACCAGTATCTATAGTATCGAACAGAAACCCACATTTTACATCCTGGTTTTGGCCAAGCTATCAAGAAGCATTGAGGACTACTTTAAAGTTTAGCACGGCTTTTCATCTAGAGACTGACGGTTAATCGGAGAGAACAATTCAGACCTTAGAAGACATGCTTAGAGCATGCTTTCTAAACTTTACTGGAAGCTGGGAGGAACATTTATCGTTGATCGAGTTCGCATATAACAATAGTTTTCAGTCAACTATAGGGATGGCCCCTTACGAAGCGTTATACGATAAAAAATGTTGAAACCCAATTTGTTGGAAAGAAGTCGGAGAGAGGGAGTTATTTGAACCCAAGATAGTTCAAATTACCACTATTAAGATTAAGTTGATCTGAGAGAAATTGAAGCAATTACAAGACAGGCAGAAGAGTTGTGCAGATAATCAGAGAGTTTTGCCCTGTGAGGGTGTGTGTAAGCCTGATAAGGGTGTGTGTGTAAGTCCTACAAAGGTATTGTACGAAACCCGGTAAGGGTGAGGGTTGGTCTTCAAAGGCATTGAGTTGTAGTTCCTTTTAAGGGTAAGTGTTAGCCTTTAATGACATTTTGAATTGTCTAATAGAGTCGTGTGTTAGAAACTATTAGTTGGAACTATGACTTTAGCTTTAAAACCTTATCATTAGAAATATCCATGTCTCTTTTAGCAAGGTATGTAAATTTCGAGTACAAAATTTCTTAAAGGATGGTAGATTGTAATAACCCGAACTCAAGATATGAATAAAAAAAAAAAAGAAAGAACATCTCAAAAGAAACGAAATCTCGAACCTAAGTTCGGTAAGAGGAACCGGCCCAACCGTTTAACCTTTTCAAGTCCAAGACCCGAGAAAAAGGGGGAACCACACAAGCATTTATTAAAACCCTAATGTTGAGGATAAGAATTCAAAGTTATAAGTTCAAATCGTTTAAGACAAGAGTTGCGCTCGAAAAGTCAAGAAACGAACTAATGTGAAAATACCTGAATTTTCTGCTACAATTAAATAAAGAAAATTATTTTGATATATATATATATATACAAGTAGCCAACAACCTAGGAGAATGTGCCAAACTTGGTTGCCAAGTTTCCTTAACCTAGGTTAGTGAAAAGCAACCCAAGTTAACTAAACCTAACCATGGTTAGCAAAGCTTCTCAAGGAAGCTTCCTACTTGACTTTTCTCTATAAAAAGAAGCCAAACCCTCTATTCTTGTCTTGAAAATTTCGTGCATATATATATATATAGAGAGAGAGAGAGAGAGAGAGAGAGAGAGAGAGAAGAAGAGGAAAAGAGAAAGAAGAAGAAAGAAGAAGAAAGAATGAGGAGGATCCATGAAGCTTGAAAGCTAAGTCTAAGGTTTTCCATCACCAAGTAACAACTTCTAACAAGGTAAGAAAGGCACTAACACATCTGATTTTATACATTTCAAATACCTCTTCCATTATTTTGAAACACAAACCAAAGATCAAGAACCGAAAACTCAAAAATAAAAACGTCATGTTTGGTTTTTGGGGTTGTTCGGTATGAATGTTGAAATTGTGAGTTGGTGTGGGTTTTTCCATGGGTTCCATAACTACTATAAACTCTAGAACATTGATATATTAAAGTATAACACATGTATACAAAGAAGATGGGTCAAAATCTCACATACATGACACCAAGAGGCTAGAACCAAAATAGGCCTGAGTTTTGGGCAGTTTGAGCTTTCTGGCCTGATATTTGGAATATCATAACTCATTGTAGAAAAATGATATAAGTGTGTTATTTATATCCAGACCTAGGTTTTTGTGTTATCTTTCAACCAAAATTGGTTTGAACTCATTTGAGTAAGTGAAACTCAAGATATTGCAATTCTAACAACGTGTGTCGGTTTCAGACCAGTCAACAATGAAGACCTAAAAACCCTAGTTTAAAATGAGATATGAGTTTTGGCCAAAACATAAAAGTTGTAGACAACATGTATGTCTAGCTATCAACTAGAAATGAGCACAAGATAATGAGTTTTGATAGGTAAAAACCCCTTTGAAACTCTCTATTGTGTTTCAGCACTCAAGGGATACTTCTGTCACATATTTTTGTGTAGCCCAAATCTCCTATTTTTAGTGATCTATTCCAAAAGTGGTCTACATGTACTTTGTACCTAACATATTGAAATACTTGTTGCCCAAAAATTAGACCTTGAATCCTTGGGATGATTCCCCAAAACATTTTCAAACCATCTGTCCAAAAATGGCTCAGCTGAGTTTTGGTGACTGACAGAACCTATTTTCTAACATGGCCAAAACGTTTAACTTGTTCCAAAAAACTACCCTTATCTCTAAACATTAAACTTGTAGACGACTTTTTGAACTAGAACATACTCAAAAATGGGCTCATTTGGACTGGATATGGTACCCAAAAACCGAGACCAACAGAGACACTTTTCTGACCAATTCTCTGAGCAAGTGCTGAACCGTTTCCGTTTCCGTCAAGTTTTCCACCTAGTTTCCTTAGGTTTTGGCCTTGGTGTAAAACATAAAAGTTGTAACGAATATTTTAATCAAAATTTTCACAAAAAATCATAATCCAACTCCAAGTCTAAGTACCTCAAAATGCTGCGGTACTTTAAAATTTAATGATTGTGAGAGTAATAAATGATTAACTTAAATCTTTAAACAAGTAAAAGATTGAGTAAGTGCGTAGTACCCCTTAAACCTAAAAAGAAAGTAACCATGGTCCCTAAAATTAAAAAAACATTCAATGATCAGAATCGTTTTAGTACTTCACGTTCTAAGAGGGGTAGAACTCCGTGTTGACGGTTAAGTCATGTTTGCGTGCTAGGCATGAAAATTTTGTTACCCGAGGAGCTAGCTAGGTCGTTGACAAAGACTTGGTTCGTTGACAAAGACTTGGTTCGTATGCATATAACATAAGGTAAGAGTGCTTATCCATTATCTTGAACTTGAGTTTATATAAATGATGCTTAAAATGCTTTGAAGCGCATGTTTTGAACTATGAGCAGTTTGACGATTGCATGAGCATGTTGTTTTCAGAACCCATGATGTTTTTAATTAAGTGTGCTATCCATGATATTATGAGCTAGCATGATGTTATTATGAAAGTATGATTAATGTTGTGTAGTTGTTCCAAAGTGCCAAGTTACAAGGGTTTTCGACCCTTTATATCCCGTTATGAGGGAGGTTACCCAACTATGGGTTTTTTATTTGTCCCTTTGGGGGAGGTTGGTTTTCCATTAAGCGGGGGTTTTTACCTTAAAGGCTTTTGGGCTGAGTCTCAAGTTTTAGCACATACCACTCGTGCTTAGTGGAGAGTAGCCATCATTCCATCACGTTCCTATATGTGCATTGCGAATTGAGGTTACGGTACCGTCAGAACTCCCGGTCGTGAGATTGACGACTACTTAGACATTGTTAGGGTTTAAGTGTAGATTTGAGAAAATGATCATGCATTTTAAATTTTTGGCAGTTAAGCTAGGAACATATTTCTGTTTGCAATACTGAGAATGTTCTGTATAATCTGTGATATTTTCATGTTCAAGCAAATGCATCAGTTTTTATATTTTCGTGAAAAATGTGATGAACTATTTTTAGAAAGAATTTTCTGTTATTCTTAACTAAGTAACTGTCTTTTCTGTTCATGATAATGCTAAGTGCGCTCTTTTGTAATCTCTGTGATTGCAGATACTAGGAACGACTAGGAGTTGGTCCACCATAGGGGTCGTCGAATAGTTTTGGTTCTGGTGTTGGTAATTGTTTTGGTTCAGTTTTCTTTTGTTTAGTTTTTAGTTTTGGCAGAGCTTCATGTATAAGACCCTAAAAGTTTTTGATGTTTTAGAAGTAATGTATGCCCTTGGGATGGCGAATTCCTAGTGACTTATGTATATCTCTTTTAACATTAAGGTGTTGTGGTTGTTTAGAAGTTCTTATTTGGTCTCTTAATATCTTTATCCCTTATCTTTCTCTTTGGCCGCCGGTTTGTAACGGGATCACATCCTTTTGTTCAGGTTTGGTACCTTGTGGGAGTGGGGTGTTACATAGAAGCTGTAGTTTTTGCTTTGAAACAATGGCAACACTACCTGTATGAAGAAGAACTTGAAGTCTTCACCAATCATAAAATCCTCAAGCACCTTTTCACCTAGAATAAGTTGAATGAGCTACAAAGGCATTAGATGGAATACTTAGAAGACTACTGTTTTACCTAGTCATATCATCCGGGAAAAGCAAATGTCGTGGCAGATGCTCTCAATTGAAAGTCTAACGCTCTTATGGCCAATCTAGCATCGAGGAAATGGAAAATGATGGATGCCTTTAAACGATTTTCATTTGAGGCTGATAGAGAACGACGAAGGAGCACGTCTATTCGTTGTTATAGTTGCGCCTACACTACTCAACAAGATCCTAGAAGCTCAAGCCACGGATCAAGAGACAAGTTATCTCAAGGTACAATACACCAGAATCGACGAACCCACCGACTGGACCATTCATTCAGACGAAAGTCTATGATTCTTAGAACGAATTTTCGTACCGGACATTGAAGATCTGCAAGAGTTTGTCCTCAAATACTTCCATCAATCTAATTTTTTCGTACATCCGGGAAGGAATAAGATGTACCGAGATCTTAAGCGTCAATATTGGTGGAGTGGGATGAAGAAAGATGTTGCATCTTTTGTAGCAAGATGTCTCACTTGCCAACAAGTCAAAGTAGAACATCAGAAGTCAGGAGGAAGACTACAACCTTTGCCCATACCTGAATGGAAATGGGAACATATAACTATGGACTTCGTCACTGGACTCCCAAGATCCTCATATGGACACGATGCTATTTGGGTCGTGGTCGACCGATTAACAAAGTCTACGCACTTTCTACCGATAGGAATCATGACCACACTTGACACTCTAAGCCGACAGTGTTTTCAAGAGATTGTATGCTTACATAGAGTACCAGTTTTGATCATATCAGATTGTGATCCCCAATTCACTTCACAATTTTGGAAAAGTTTAGAAAAATCTCTAGGCACCAACCTGTGCTTCAGTACCGACATGGCACCTTACGAGGCATTTTACGATTGACCCTGTTGTTCACCCATCTGTCGGATTAACATTGGAGAAACCAGTCTTCTTGGACCGGAGATCGTACAAGAGACATCAAAGAAAGTGTAGCTCAACCGGGAGAGATTAGTAATAGCACAAAGCCGACAGAAGAGCTATGCATATCAAATAACAAGACCGCTAACTTTTGAAGTCAGAGATCATGTCTTCTTGAAGATACAACCCTGAAGAGGAGTCATACGTTCTGGGAAAAGAGGAAAACTATCGCCTTGCTATATCGAACCCTTCGAAATATTGCAAAAGATTAGAGAAGAAGCCTACTGTCTCGCACTACCACCGCAGCTCACCCGAGTACACAATGTTTTTCATGTTTCTCTTCTGAGAAAATACATGGTGCAGTTGACTCACATCTTGAATTGGAATGAGTTTAAGATAGACGATGATATTTCATTTGAAGAAAGGCTAGTAAAAATTCTGGATAGATGGGAGAAGAACTTGCGAGGAAATACTATCAAATTAGTACGAGTTCTTTAACAACATCGAGGAGTTAAAGAATCAATGTGAAAAAGAGAAGATACCATTAGTGCCAATCATCCTCAACTGTTTGAGAATGAAGGTACGCTTTTAATTTTGGGAACAAAATTTTTTTTAAGGGGGGTAGGATGTAAGGACCCATATTTTCAAACACAAGTTAAGAACCCTAATAGTGAATTCTCAATGCGAGCAGAAAACTCGTGAAACCCTAACAGTAGTTCTCAAAGTCACATGTACGCCGAAAACCCTAATTCAAGATAGGCCGTTACAATTTCTTAGAGATTGAACTTAAAACTCAGGGTAAGCCTAAGATTAATTACGGATTAGCCCAAGAAGTAACCTAAGGCTCAAAAGATAACCAAGGGAAAGCCCAACATGAATTAAGGACTAAAACTCTAACAAAGCACAAAACATCAACAAGACCCAAAAGCTAAAATAATAGCCCAAGAAAAGATTATAACCCAACTTAAATTAAATACCCAATTAGCAAATTAAGCCTAAGAAAAATAAACAGAAAGCCTAGAGGTCAAGCCTAACTTAAAAATAAAAGAAATGCTCAAATTTAATTATTTTGGCCTAAAATTTTAAATTTAAGAATTATTAAAAACAAATTTCATTTTTAAAAAAGGGGGAGAAAGCCCATGTGGCCGGCCAACCTAAAGAAGTGTGCCAAAAAGTACAAAAATTGTACTTTTGACGTATCTTGAATATTTATCTTGGAAACATGCATTTTTATACTGCATTGAAACTTTTTTTTGTATAAATTTAGCAATTTTGGACAATTTTAATATTTTTAAATTCTACGAAATTTCTTTTGAGACTAAATCTAAATCCTAGAGAATTAGGACAACTTTATTCATTAGTCACCTTTTGTGTCAAAATATCTTCTCGAATATTTTAAACACTTTCCTGCTTCTTTTTAGCTAAAAGATTTTTATTCAGCTAAAATCTTTTCAACTCCTCATCATTCATCTCTTGACAACACATCAACTTACAAGGCTATAATGATGAAATTAGTCCCAAACCTATTCTAATTAATTACCAAATATGTTATTAAAAATTACATATTATATCTTTCCATGAGCCTATAAATAGAATACCGTTTTCTCCCATTCCCACACCAAATTTTTGGCCAAGAGGGAGAGATTCTAGAGAGAGAGTGTCCCAAAAATGAAGACCAAAAAAGAACGAAAGAAAGGAGGAAAGTTTAAGCTAAGGCTTAAATCCATCTTTATTGATCAAGACCATTGAGGTAGAAACTTCTACAACTCATCTTAATATTATCTTCTAATTCCTATTTACAACAAATAATATGATCTAAATAGCTATAAACAAGATTAGAAATAAGAAGGTTAAAAAAGAATCGAATAGGAGATAACTTAATTGTTATGCATGGAATGACGCCTTATGTTTTGTTTTATTTTCATAAGTTGAACAAGAGTGTTATGTGAACATTAATTCCTTGGGAACACTAGTTTTAGAGCTTAAATATCATATATGGACCCATTATATAAGTTAAACAAGAGTAGGAACAAATCTACTGAAGAAAAACGAAGAAAAAACCCTCTTTCTTATCGTATTGGAATTTTTTTAGTGAACCAAACAGTGTTTTTTTCAAAACCTATTTTTACTGGAGTTTCATGAGATTATTATTAGCATGTGTGACTTTTGGTAGAATCTAAAATGATGTCTAAGTTTTTGAACCGTAATTTTTACGCTTTTATGCCAAATGAACAGAAAAACAGCCCATTTTGCCGATTTTTAGAAAATTCCAAAAATATTTCTTTGTTTTTATCAAATGTTGTCGTTTTTTGACCTATTTTGTTCAAGAAATTTTTCCCCTGTTTAGACGCACATCTCTGCTTAGCTTTCTTCGTACGAAATTTGTCACGCCCCGAACCCTAGGAACCCATGAACCAACCACAAACCGTTCCTCCTAAGGATAATCAGCTACGACTTTCATTCATTATAGAATTTGAGTTCCGATTATATAAAAGTTTTCCTTAAACAAATATATTCCCGCACATATCAAATTTACAACAAAGGCTTGAACTCTAAAAAATTCATGTACAATCATAATATTTTTTTTTTACAATCTTCCATTTCAGTTCATATACAACCATATTGCACGAATATAACACAAGCACAAAATCTTCCTTCTAGTCTTTTCCAAAGCATCCCTTGCCCTGGTATCGTCCCTTGTCTTCGGAACCTGAAATGGTTTAGTAAATATGCGTGAACCGAAACTCGTAGGATACAGATTAACTCATAGGTGACGCATGATTTGTGAGATGTAATGGGAGCAACCGAAGAAAAATGCAAATTTTCAATAATTTTCACCAATTCATAATTTCTTCACACGCCGTGTTGTTCCCATTTATTCTTCCATATTATCCACAACGTCATTTTATTATCCAATTTTTCACAAAAATCGTGTCACACTTTCATTATCCGATTTATCACAAAATCGTATCACAATTAATTTATCGCAACTAATTAATCGATATCGGGTGCAGTTTATAGAAATCCCTTCCTATTATCCCGATAGGCTACTCGAAGTCATTGGTTAATAGATAGCTTTATAACTCACCACGATACAACACCACGTTTCGGGGGCTAACCCGTGGGCACGTGGTCCCCATCTTGCGCAAGTTTTTGGTGTTTCACCGCGGACCCGCTAGGCCAACTTAATCCACATTAATCCATATGACTCATTATTTATTCATTTTTCACAAAAATCCGGGAGTCCAACCCACAACTGGTTCATCTTCCCAAATATTTTCTCATAATACCTCTTTTCTATTTTTACATTTCAACTTCCCATTTCATTTCCAATCATGTCTCATTTTAGCATTATATCATTTTTTTCAATTCAAATGCCATCATAAATTTCAGCACATAATTTCTCATAAATCACATTCCATTTATCAACTTCATGAAATGCATCACGTAATTAACTCACACATAACCATGTCATTTGAAATAAACGGAATGCACCCATCATATGCATATACATATATATACAAATTAAACTCTATGTTTTCTTTCTAAAGCTCAAAATCTTAATGATAACTATATCATGACATAGTCCATAATTATCCATAATCATACTCATTCTTAAAACCTCGGTTACATGTCAACAACTCATTTTTGTCGCAATACCTCCAATCGGTATGACACTAGCATCCCAACCCAGGTGTAGTAAGGTAGGTAAATCCACTGCCCAAGCGGTATGAAATTTGATAAAAAGGTTCAATATTAATGAAATTATACTTTTTCAAAGTATTTGGCCAAAATCGGGTGAAAAATAGTAAATAAAATTTGACATACACTTACTATTTTAATCATAACTTTTTCTACAAAATGATTTTTTTTGTGAGAGTAGTCTTGTTGGAAAGAGGGCTTCCGGTACTTCGATTTGAGTATAAGAACGACCCAATTCGAAGTCCGGATGAGGGAGATACGATCGAACAAAGTTGGCCCTGCGCAGTCAGTCCGCTCGAGCAGACGTTGGGCGCTCGAGCGCCCAACTCTCTGCTAGTTGAGTGCTTGAGTGGACAGGGCTCCGCTCGAGCGCGCTGTCGCCCGAGAAAAACCCAGATTTGTCCCTATTTTGATTTCCAAACCCCAAAATGCATTCTCTTCACAATTATACTTCAAATTTATGTTTCTCAACTCAAAACATTGGATTTAAAGTTTCACAAATCCTCTTTTGTATCACAATTCTTCAATCAATCAAGGTAAATCACTTCTCAAACCACCAATTTCATAAAACCCAACTATGTATTTAAGCAATATATCAACCCAAATCAACGAAAACGTATGAGAGAATCTAGATCCTACCTCGAATTTGCTCAAAAGCTTGAAATTCCTCCAATTTCTCCCTCCTGGGGTTTGGATCTTGAGAGATCTTGGCTCCTTAGTGCTTTATCTTCCACCTCCTTCCTCCAAAGCTTGATTTCCATCCTTGATCTCTCCCCATCAAGCTTCAAACTTCAATTTTCATGGTGGAGGATTAGGGTTTCATGAGAGGTGGGTTTCTCTCACCTCTCTCTCTAGAATGGAAGAAGAAGAAGAAGAAGGGAGGAGGAGATGAGATGATATGAGAGTGGTCTCTCCCTCTCTTTCACGTGGGATATA
>JAULJZ010041389.1:0-14511 GCA_032270985.1 Heliamphora pulchella
ATAAAATATTATCCATTTAAAATCATTTATTCTTAGAAAATGAATTATGAAAATCATCAAAATCAAATTAAAAAGCCTTCCGCAGATTATGAGTGTGGACAGTTTGGACATAGTCGTAGGAATTGTCCCCAGAGAGGCAGTGCGCCAAGCAGGGAGGACACACCAGTGGGTTCGTATGCGCAGGGTCGACAGCAGCCTTCCGCAGTACAGACTTCCCGGATGGCAGGTGGGAGCACATCAGTTCAGTTAGTGCGGTAGCCGACAGCACTGAGTTATGGTGGACAGGATAGGGTGGGATTGCCCCGAGTGTATTCTCTTGCAGCTCGCGATTCTTCGAGGGCACCGGTCGTGTCGGAGGATGCTGATATGCCTTCAGCGAGTAGAGGTACTTTCTAAATATGCAGATTATGGGTCAGATTCTTCATTGCATCTGTTTGGGGTTGGTTATGGATCCCGTGGATGGTGTGCTGTGTTGAAGCAGCAGTTGGTGAGGATGTGAGGTTGGGAGTGTTGTAGATCCCGAATCCTTGAGATAGTTGGCCATTGTTTAGGATGCCTGACCTTGTTTAAATATATCCTAGGAATGGTTTGGCTGACCATCTCGTATGCCTATGTCGATTGCGATCGACGGTTTGTTATTTTGGCCTTGAGTTAAATTTCGGGGGTGAAATTTCTTTAAGGGGGGTAGAGTTGTGAGACTCTGACTCATTTTTTTTTCGTTTAAGCATGTTTTTACTACTTTTGATGCATGATCGGGTTTAGATATGCATGCGGGGTAGGTTCCCGGGGCCGTGGGCTGTTGTGGTGCGATTCTCGAAAAAAATTTTAAAAAAAATTTTTTGGAAGCCTATAAATATCTGAAATTAGATATTTTCAAAAGATATTTTTCAAAACTTAACTCCCAAGTTTACCATTTTGTCTTTGCCTTCTCTTTAAGTTCTCGGGGGCCCATGGCTCGATTTTCGACGATTAGACTACAGATCCTTGGTATTGGCATCGTGGGCTACACAACCATCTGGTCAGATTTCAATTCCGGTAAAGCTCGATTTTGCACGTGGTTTGAGGCGTTGAGTTTTGAACTCACCGAGATAAGATTCTAGACCCTATTGGTGTATAAGGGTGTTATGGGTAAACATGTGTGTTTTTAACGGGTAGATTGCTGTAGATCTGCGTTGGTTTTAAGTTGGGTTTTGGGCTTAAAACTCATTTTCGGCAATTTCTGTGGATGGAATCGGGTGTCGGGAGTTTCTTTTGAGGTCTTGGTGTTAGGCCTAGGCGTGTGGATGTTCACGAGTGTTGATTTGGAGTTTGAAGGCTATGATTCGGGGTTTGGAGGGCTGAACCCGTAGCTTGGAATCAGGTTCCACCGAGGTTTGGTCGACTGAACCATGGGGTTCGGTTGACTGAACTGGGGGGTTCGATCGACTGAACCGTGTGTTTTGGCGCTTTGTGGTTTTCCAGTGTAGTCTTGCGTCGACTGGGGGCTTGGTTTAGTCGACTGAAGTGCTGGGGTGTGTTTTTGGTGATTTTGGTTGGGTTTTTGGTTTCCAATTGGTGTTCTTTGATATTCAATTGACTAATTTACGAGAATTAGTTGATTCAAATACATTTTGATTGCTTTTGGGGTTTAGTTGGTTGTGTGGTGATTTTGGGAGTCGTGTCGTGGCCTCGGGTGTGCGTTTGAGTGTTGCCCTCGTGGGTGATGTGCATGGTAGATGCAGTTTGTTGATGCACGGTTGGGTGCGTGGTTTGCTGTTGGGTTTGTGTTAGCGCGAGTGAGCGTCGTGGGTCTGTGATGGCCGTGTTGGGAGTGTTTGGGCCAGTGGTGGTGGGTTATCCCGTGAGTGGATGTCGGTTTTGACGGGTGGCGTCGTGGTATGAGGTTATATGTGACTATGTACTTTTATAACTGGTTTGTACATTTATAACTGTTTATTTATGTGCGGAATACGTAAGTGGATTACGTGGTTGTGATATCAATCGTTATGTGTAATGTGGTTTATGCTTTAAAATCTAGAGTTTTATAGGTATGTGACATGGTTTGTGGAACATCGTGTTGATACATGGTTATATGCTTTAAATCCTGGTTTATGTTTGTATATGTGTATGAATTGGTTTAGGTGAATCTGTGATCCAGTAGATGTAAATCCTGGTTGATGTTGCACGTGTGCGTGTGTGGGTGAACGAGGTAGGCTACGAAAGTCGGTGTGTACAATATCTGACGGATAGAAACGAGATCCTGATGAGGCACGGCTGTGTGTGTGTGCGTGTGCGATATTTGACGGATTAAAATAAGATCCTGATGAGGCACGACTGTGGGTGTGTGTGCGATATCTGAAGGTTGAAACGAGGTCCTAAATAGGCATATGTTCATGGATTGCATGTTCTGTATATTGGGACGGATAGACCAATTTTTCTTAAAACTGTATTATCGGCCTGTGGAAGTCGCAATACTGTATTAACGGCCTGCGGGAGTCGTAATACTTGAATCGTTTTCGGGGATCTGATGAGTCGAAAAATGGTTTTTATCCTCGCTTGCCCTTGCATGTGAAAATGGTTTTCTGGCTCTAGTGAGTCGTGAACTAAAAAGGTTTTCAAACTATTTTTAATGGCTTGAAAGGAAGTAAAAAATCGCACTTCTTTTATCTAGCATGTTTAGCTTATACTGCATGTGTTGTTTAGGATCTGCTGAGCTTTGGCTCACGGTGTGAGATTTGCTTTTCTTTAGGTATCGGTCTCGCTGGTTGATCTGGAGGTGCTGAAGGGCCGAAGATTGTAGTCTTCCTTTTTGTTAGCTTCTTGTATGTATGTTATACCACGTTTTTCGGGTGTTGGAGCCGTGTAATGTTGTCGTTTGGCGTTTATATACAATGCATAAATGGTTTATTTTTGAAACTGTATTCTCGGGTTAGGGTATGTTTGGTTGTTTCTGGGTGTTTCACGTGGCTCGGAGTTTGGAGCGTGACATTTGGGGTACACAGACTCGGACTTTCAGTCAGACAAAAATTTTCGTAAGTCTACCTCATGATATGTGTTTACCTTGAGAGGCTGAGCTATAAGTTGGAGGAGTATTAAGTAGTCCTGCATTGTTGATTCCAACCCTAATCATATGCGAAGCATTGTCTGCGTCCTAGGTTTATGAGACGATCCCTAGATTTTCTAAAATCCCTAGTGTGCCAGGCATCCCATGTTTGCTAAGCCCTGCTCCCCAGGCACATATTCCCCAAAGTCTTACCTCCCAAGCATCTGTGTTCTAAACCGTAGCATCTAAGTGTTTGCCCGAAAACTCCAATCGCTCAGGTCTCCTATTAGATCCGTAGTTCGATGTCTAGGTCTGTTAGTTCTAAATATTAATGGTGTGGTTGAATTGCATTTATGTCCATTATAAGTCTCGTTTGTTATCAAGGTTTATTAAATTGATTATGTTATAGCATTTTAACTAGGGTATTTTTTTCATGCTCTTTAATCACATACATCATATCGCAAGTAACAGGGGATTCTAGACATGCATCTATGTTTAAATATAAAGTTGGCTTCAACATCATGAATTGAAAAAGAAAAAATGAGGACTTACCATGTGATTCTGACGAGAAAGGTCAACATGCGGCTCACGAAGAAGAAGATCAAGAGCCACGTCAGCAACTGGAGGCTCGTACCTTCTCATCCTACTCGGTTTCAAATGATGGGGCACAAGAGCATATCGCAAAGGGTCAAAGGGAGTTGGAATGCCCTCGTTAGCATGATGGTTCAAGAAACCCGTTATCTTTGCCTCGGCAGCCACCTGCTCTGCAGCCGCCTGATTCGCCACCTCCTGAGCTATTGCTACTGCCCGTGCTGCTTTATCATGATCCTCAGCAGCACGAAGTAAGGTCCGCTCTGCCTCGGTTGCTAGTATGTCCATCACCCCCATGAAAGTAGAAGGCTGAGGAACGGGTGTCCCATAAACAGGAAGACTGGAGCTTGCACCCCCAATAGCACCAAGGGAAGTGCTATCAGAAGACTAGGATCCCTGCTGCGCTCCAAAGATGTCATCACCATGTCCGTGGCCTTCCATGTGGAGGAGATAACCCAAAAGGTAAAACGAAAGCCGAAAAGACTAAAGAAAGCACAAAAGTCTTGGTGTTTTTGACAGAGGTTTGAGAGTTCGAAAGGGTAGAGAGAGAGACCAAGGGTGCAAGTGAGACTGCCTCGCGCTGTCTGGGAGGGGATTTATGGCATGTGGATGTTGCGACCGCAATATCCAGTGTTTGCGAACGTACGGTTTGTGAACCATTTCTTTGCAACCACGGACTCCATTTGAATAGATTATTGCGGCCGCCAACTGCACCAACGGTCACATCGCGTCCTAGATCCTCGAACTCTGTTACTGCAACCTTTAAAGGTTGCGAGTGCACGTGTTTTGTCATGATTATGTTGTTTTTTTTATGATTACTCTTAAGGATGTGTTTGGGTGCCTATTTGGGATTTAAAAATAAGTTTTAAAGTCTTGACTTGACTTTTTAATTTTTTATTCCATTCTTGTCCTAAATTTTTAGGTCTAGACTCGATCTATTAATTTGTCGTTTTCTCCTGATAAATTTAATTTTAAAAGTCTTGATTCGACTTTTTAATTATTTTTACCCAATTCTCGTCTCGAATTTTTATGTCTTGGCTCGACCTATTAATTTTTTATTTTCTCCCGATAAATTTAATTTTAAAGTTTTGACTTGGCATTTTAATAATTTTTATTCCGTTCTGGTCCTGAATTTTTAGGATTTGACTCGATCTATTAATTTGTGATTTTCTCCCGATAAAAATAGTTTTAAAATCTTGACTCGACTTTTTAATTATTTTTTATCCCGTTCTCATCCAAGTTTTTAAGTCTTGACTCGAACTATTAATTTGTAGTTTTTTTCTAATAAATTTAATTTTAAAATCTTGACTCGACTTTTTAATTATTTTTATCCCATTCTCGTCCCAAATTTTTAGGTCTTGACTCGATCTATTAATTTGTGATTTTCTCCCAATAAAAATAACTTTAAAGTCCTTATTCGACTTTTTAATTATTTTTTATTGTGTTCTCGCAAAACTTTTTAGGTCTTGACTCGACTTTTTAATTATTTTTATCCCGTTGCCACCTGAATTTTTAAGTCTTGACTCGACCTATTAATTTGTAGTTTTCTCCTAATAGATTTAATTTTAAAAGTATTGACTCAACTTTTTAATTATTTTTATTCCATTTTCGTCTCGAATTTTTAAATCTTGACTCGACCTATTAATTTGTAGTTTTCTTCCGATACATTTAATTTTAAAGTTTTGACTCAATTTTTTAATTATTTTTTATTCCGTTCTCATCCCGAGTTTTTAGGTCTTAACTCAACCTATTAACTTGTGGTTTTCTCCCAATAAAGATAATTTTAAAGTCTTGACTCGAATTTTTAATTATTTTTATCCCGTTGTCGTACTGAATTTTTAGGTCTTGACTCGACTTATTAATTCGTGTTGCTCTCCTGCTTAAGATAATTTCTAGGATCTTGACTCGATCCTTCTAATTATTTTATCCCTAGTCGAATTCTTAGATCTTGACTCGATCTTTAAATTGGTCCTTGTTTGTGCTCCTTTAGGTCTTGACTCGACCTTTTGGGTATCTTACATCATGTTAGTATTTGCATTATGTTAGTATTTTCATCATGTTAGTATCATGCTTCATGCTTTACATCTTGCATCTTGCATTTGTCCCGGAACTACGTTTTGGTTTGATCCCTAGCAAAGGGGTACATAGACAGCTTGACAAAAGTTTTCAGAACACCACCATCATATGAATGCCTGTGTGTTTTATAGCCTAAGATCAACGACTCAGTCAAATGGATGTTGTTTCTTGATTATTGACATAACTCGTATCACTCGTTACTGCACAAGTTGTGTCAAAAAGGAGCAACTGTAGACACCCTAATTTGACCTCACCGAATCTTAGGTTTATTCAGGTTTGTCCAACGATAAAAATTGAGTAGGATGATGTCTCTAAATGATTACCGAAAAGCAATCTAAATTCAGTGCTCCGTGAAATTAAAGCGCAATATTACATCTCTTGAATCTTGAGGCCGCAACCTTCATACTTTGCGACCTGGTTGTTCACAGGCCCAAGTAATTACACGCGCAATGTTTGATTATTGCAACCGCAATGTGAGTCTCTTAGAAACCCTAAAATTTGTTACAGTCGCAACTATAACCTCACGGCCGCAGCCTTTGAAGGTGGCGATTGCAACCATTCTGAGCCTAATTTGAGCTTTGAACATGGCATGTCACGCCCCAAACTCTGGGTTACGTGAAACTGTTGGAGGCAAAACTGTCAAGATCTTTATTTTTGAAAAACGATTATCGGTTAAGAATTAACTGGACGGGCAAACGCCGAAATGGGCTACAGATAAAAATTTTGACGTCGAACGATCAAAAATAAACCCGTGCAACCAAAGATAATTTAGATGAATACCTCTTGTCGATCTAATCTTCAACTACAACTTGATTCCGAGTTGAAGCTCCAGTCAGATCTTCTACTGCATTCTCTTATGCGATCCACGAACGTAATGTGGGCTACGATCCTCTGAGAACTCGTACCGGTAGAACCACCGATATATTTAAGTCTTTGAAAGACAAAAATAATATCTCAATAATGATAATGATATATGAACTATCAATCTCAAACTGGTTTAGTCTATCCGCGTATATATAGGGCTACAGTAGGGACTTGGGAGTAATTATGAGTTAGACTTCCAGTGGAACACAAACACCTACTAACGATTTCTGCAATTAAAGAAAGACGCATAGCAGTATCAGTAATTATGAAAAACCAACAGCAGTTTCTGCAATTTCTATAAAACACTGAATTACAGTTCACACCACTAAAGAACTATAATTGCACTCTGACCTATAATCTCAAGATCTTCTTGCATTGAGCTCCTGTTATTAAATGGTTACCATTTCTCCCCACGTTAAAATTCTCGATACCCGTCAATTAAATTTAATTTTTGATAATTTAATTTAATCAGCATCTTGATATTCCTTAAGCCCTTCCGCTTAACTTATTTAACCGCCAAATAATTAAATCTACCTACAGGGTTTGGCCTGGTCAAAACTTATAAGCATCCTTAAGAGGGTATCATCAATCCCGATGTTTCAGGACTTGTATTTCGTTAATAATTAATATTTGCCATAAAAATAATACCGCTATCCAACTCACTGGGAATATAGACCCATATAAGATCGCACCCTCTAATAAATCAAAATAACGAATATTAAATATATGCAAATCAACAATTATTTCAGGATTAAGAGGATAAGTACTATTCATAATAACCTTGGGGTGTGAATTAATTTATATAGTCAGTAGTTAGTACAAAATTAATTATCCCAAAAGTCACGCTCAATACACACAAAGTGTACTGGCACAGAGAGTCGAAACAATAGACGACGTTATTATCTGTTCCCCGTAACCAAGACAAGCCTACTAAAACTATGTGGCACAGTCGTACCGATAGTATGTCTATTTCCATCTAAACTGTGAACATAAAACTTATATTTTGCAAGAACCTAAAATTTGGTTTTTTGTGTGTAAGTCGTACTCTACACACCAGATTAAATACTATACAGAATATCGGACATCCATGCATAACAAAGAAATGATATACATACATTGCTCATAAAAATTTTCATAAAATGAAAAACTAATTTTATTAAAATAAAAATAAATACTAAAAATATGATTTTCAGTATACCAACCCTAACAATCTCTCACTTATACTCAAAACCATATTGCCAAACATCTGACTCTCATGCCCTCTACATGACTATCAAAAGTCTTAGCCGGTAAGCTCTTTGTAAAAGGATGTACAAGGTTGTCTCCTGATGCAATCTTGATCACAGCAACATCACCTCTCCGTATAATTTTTCATATCAGGTGATACTTACGCTCAATGTGCTTACCTTTCTTATGTACCCTTGGCTCCTTCGAGTTTGCAACCGCTCCGCTGTTGTCACAGTAAAGTGTAATAGCCGACTGAACTGAAGGCACCACATCTAGATCCAACAGGAAGTTGCTGATCCAAACGACCTCCTTGACTGCTTTAGAAGCTGCCACACACTCGGCCTCCATAGTGGAATCAGCAATGCAGGATTGCTTGATACTCCTCCAACTTATAACTCCACCTCCTAAGGTAAACAGATATCCTGAGATAGACTTACTGGAATCCCTGTCAGACTAAAAATATGAGTCTGTGTACCCCAAAGGTACTAGACTGTCTGCCTGGTAAGCTAACATATAATCCTTAGTCTTTTTCAGGTACATGATTATATTCTTTACCACAGTCCAATGCTTCTACCCTGGATTAAACTGATATCTACTAACTATGCCACTGGTAAAGTAGATGTCAGCTCTGGTGCAAAGCATAGCATACATGAGGCTTCCTACTCCCGAAGCATAAGGAACAACTTTCATCTTCTCTATCTCATCAGGTGTCTTAGGACACTGATTCTTTGATAGAGTGATTCCATGCCTAAAAGGGAGAAATACTTTCTTGGAATCCTGCATGCTAAAACAAGCAAGGATATCATCGATATACTTTACTTGTGATAAGCCCAACATCTTTTTTTTCGATCTCGTATAAGTTTGATCCCAAGGATGTGACTGGCTTCTCACCAGTTCTTCATATCGAACTACCCAGATAACCATACTTTAACCATAGATAATGCCCCCACATCGTTTCTGCTGAGCAAGATATCGTCTACATAAAGTATTAAGAAGATCACCACGGTTCCGTCACGCTTCTTGTACACACAGGACTCATTCGGACTTTGATCAAAACTATAAGATTTTTTATCTTGATCAAATCGAGTGTTCTAAGACCTCGATGTCTGCTTAAGTTCATAAATGGATCTCTTAAGCTTACACATCATGTGTTCCTGGCCCTTTGCAATGAATCCGTCTGACTGTATCGTATAGATACATTCATCAACACTTTCGTTAAGAAAAGCTGTCTTGACGTCCATTTGCCAGATTTTGTAATCGAAATATACGGCAATAGATAAGAGAATTCGAATAGACTTAAGCATAGCTACTGACGAAAAGGTTTTCTCATAGTCGATCCCTTTTTTCTGAGTGAACCCTTTAGCAACAAGCCTAACTTTGAAGGTTTTAACCTTCCCGTCTACTCCTCTCATCCTCTTGTAGATCCACTTGCATCCAATGGGCTTTATCCCTTCGGGTGGTTCTATAAGTTTCCAGACCTGATTGGATACATAGATTCTATCTCTGAATTTATAGCCTTTTGCCAAAGATTTGCATCTTTGTCTTGTAGTGCTTCATTGTAGTTATCGGGCACGGTATCCAGTTCTGTCGAGATCCTGTCAAAAGACTCTCCCATGAACATATACCGATCAAGTTGATGAACAACCCTGTCACTACGACGAGGCACTACCTATATCTGTGTACTAGCAGTAACATGCTATGCAAAATCTGAACCCTGTGCAACAGCACCCTGTTCTTGATTTGCAGATTTCCCGATAATTCTCCCACTACGACGAGGTAACGGAATATCAGTGACTTGTGGTTCCTCTTCAGTTCTACTAGTATTTCCTCTTAGTTCTTCCAGAACAATTTTGCTTTTGGGCTTGTGATCCATAATATAATGCTCTTTCAAGAATCGGGTATTGGTGCTAACAATGACCTTCTGGTTCTTAGGATTATAAAATAGACCACCTTTCATTCCCCTGGGATACCCCACAAAAAAATAGACTTCTGTCCTCAGTTCCAACTTGCCCGCGTTCCCTTTCAACACATGCGCTGGATACCCCTAAATTCGAATGTGTTTCAGACTAGGCTTACGCCCGGTCCACAATTCTGTGGGAGTAGAAGGTACTGACTTAGAAGGTACCAAGTTTAGAATGTAAGCCGCTGTCTCTAAAGCGAGTCTCCAAAACGAATCTGGTAAACATAAATAACTTATCATTGACCTTACCATTTTCATAAGAGTCTTATTCGTTCTTTCTACTACACCATTCTGCTGAGGAGTGCCCGGTACAGTCAACTGGAATTTAATTTTCTCTGATAACAAGTAGTCATTAAACTCTCCAAAAAGATATTCCCCACCACGATCAGATCGTAGTGATTTGATACTTTTACTAAGACGCTTCTCTGCCTCCTCCTTGAATTCTTTGAATTTTTCAAAACATTCAGACTTACGGTGCATTAGGTAAATGTATCCATACCTTGAGTAGTCATCAATGAAACAGACGAAGTACTCAAAGCCTCCTCTAGCCCGGATTGTCATAGGACCACACATATCAGAATGAACTAGCTCCAACGGTTCTTTAGCTCTATAGCCTTTGGCCAAAAATGGCCTCTTGGTCATCTTACCCTCTAAATAAGATTCACAGACTGGAAGTGCCTTCACTTCCAATGAACTCAAAGGTCCATCTGCTACCAGTCTATTTATTCTTTTTAGATTAATATGACCCAAGCGTAAGTGCCAAAAAAACGTTTGGTTCATTAAAGAAGAAAACTTTCTCTTATATGGTAAATTAGATATGTTATTCATTTAAGTTAGTTACAGTGTAGGAGAGATTAGAGTAATAATATAAACATTATCCACCAATGTACCAGAACAAATAACCCATTTATTGTCCCTAATAACCACAGAGTTATTAAAATAAACAAAATATCCATCTTTAACCAATCCCGAAATGAAAACTAAGTTCTTCTAATAGCAGGTACATAAAGACAGTCTCTCAATATTAATACCCGATCTCTACCAAAACTGAGAGTGACATCTTCTACTGTAACTGCTGTGACCTTTGTATTATTACCCATATGCAAGTAAATCTCCCCATCACTATGTTGTCGGGTTTTTTTGAACCCCTACAATGAATTGCAGACATGATTAGTGGCTCCTGTATCTATACACCAGGTACCGGTAGATAACACCGCTAAACATGTTTCCACAACCAGTGAACAGAATTACCGTGTTTATTCTGTCTTTTGAGAAATACTGGACATAACGTTTTTCAGTGTCGGGTCTGGTTGTAGTGAAAATATCTGCCTTTCGACTTTTTCACACCAGTCCGTGGTCCACTAACTACCCTGAAAAATGTGTCTCCCTATTTCTGAACTTTTTTCTTCTTCATGTCTTTCGGCCTCGAGAAAGAACCTTTTTTTGAAACAGGCACACTTCCTAGTACTGAAGGAATACCATTTGTAGTTAAAGCTATATCCAAGTTATATTTTGAGTCAACATAATTTGGTTCCGTTAGTTTGTTTTCTTTGAGTAATGAAGCGAGTGGGTTGAAATCCATTTTAATTCTGAGAATCACATAATTAAAAAAAACCGTTAATTATGATGAGTAAAATTTTGAATTTATTTTAATTTGATTCCCTCTACCATTTTAAAATTAATTCGCCAGCAGCTTGGTAACCCGAGAATAGCATGCCACGATGGGTGAATGTATACTATCTTTTATAAGACCAGACAAGCCAATTCTTTTTAATTTTACTATCTAGGCAACTGACCATGCCATGTAAAATTAAATAGCTGACATAATTTTGGTCCAACATATAATAGCAGTGACTCAGATGGAGAAAATACTATTATATACAGTTAAGTGTTAACCATCACATAATCCCAAATTAATTGCTTTGCAATGAACCCTTTAGATGGAGAAGTGATCCACACTAACAATTATCTAGAATTATCTCTAAAATAGGTTTGTACTGGCGATACCGCAATTAATCTGTCTGATGGGGAGGAAGGCTTTATTGCCAACACGCAGGGTTTAATTGCATCGTCTACAAACTGGTGATGGAGACCACAGAATTTATCTGTGAATAAATTTCCTCTCCCACTTAGATTTTTAAAATATTTTTTTAGGGTTATAAAAATTCGTTTAAGTAAAATAAATTTACTAATTTCGAAATTCACACGATTTGAAAGAATCAAATATCTTTCCGTGTACACGATTTCAAAGATTCTGATTTATCAAATCATTTTTCGAAAGTCACACGATCTGAAAGAATCAAATATCTTTCCGTGTATAAAATTTTAAAGATTCTAATTTATCAAACTATTTTTTCGTGTTTAAATGCGTAACAAATAAAATTTAATAAATGCACAGTTTTTCCTCTAGCTTTTCAGCTAAGGTAGTGATTAAATGCATTTATTTATTTTATTTTCCGTTTTATATTTTTTGAAAAATAATAATTTATTTTGATTAAATATTTTTCTATTTAATTAATTCAAAAATTGAAATTAATTCCCACGTTTTTTCAAGATATCTGATTTAAAAAAAATCATCTTTAAACGTGATATTTTGTAAAAAATAAAATATTTAAAATTTTTTCATTTAATTAAAATTAATTAATTAAAAAAAATTTATTTTATTTTTTTACAAAATATTTTAATTAAAATCGAACATTCGAATTAATTAAATTAACAAGATAAATAAAATCAATAATTATCATCTATGCAGTTAAAATAAATTAAATACAAAATAAATATAAATTCTAATTTTATGATCACACTGAAACTTTAAAGAGTTTCAGTCTTATAAGCTTTCAGTTTGAATAAACTGTCAGGGCAGTATTTGTATTGGAATTCGGCGCTGCCCTGTTAGATTAGGAAACTGTTTGGAAAAAAAAACTGCTTGGTTCCTTGCGCGGCTGAAATTCCAAAGCGGCTGGAATTTGCTGATTTTCGAAACAGGCGCCAACTCAGCAAGCATCAGCCGCCGGGTTTCCTCCGCCAATTGGGAAACACACTTTTGTCAAATTACTTCAACTGTTTCGGCACTTGAAAACCGCAGCTTTTTGTTGATAGCTTTGGGATATCCAATTGTTGGAAGCTGCTGCCTTTTGGTTGGGAACACCACTGTTTTAATGCTGAGAAGGAAACCGCGCCTAAGGCACCTGGGACTTCACTGCTGCGGCTAGCTTGGGAACTTGCGCCACAGTGCCGAAATAGTGTGCTGGGATTTGCTTCTTGGGACTGCTTCAAAACCAGCGCCTATAGCTATTTGGATCAGCGCTTCTGTGGTATGGAAAATCGGCGCCCCTGCTTGCTTTGTTTGGAAATTGTGCCGCTGCTTCAAAGCAGCGTTTGGCTACTGCTGTGGATGTTTTGATGTTCTTTTTCTCTTTCTTATTTAACTAGAAAAAAAAATTTGAAAAAAAATATTGCAAAGCAATAAAAAAAAATTTTCGTGGCTAAAACCACCGAAACCACCATCAGTTGCCGCCGCCAACCACTGTCATTTCTTCCATACCTGTTCTTATTTTTTGTTTTTAATAAATTAGAAAAAAAAATTAAAGAATATAAAAATAATTACATCGAAACCTATGTTCCGTAGGCTCACATTCGTTCTAAAATTTAATTAATCTAACACGGTCAACCCCGTGGTTAAAAAAAATTAATTAAATCATTATCCACGCATTCAATCAAACATGAAAATAAATAATGATCATAAAATCAGGATTAGAACGCCTGCAAAATAAAATTAGGACAGTTCTAAATCTACCCGGCCTCGATAAACCGTAAATAAAAAATAAAATAGTTCTGATACCAATTTGTTGAAGGCAAAACTGCTAAGATCTTTGTTTTTGAAAAATGATTATTGGTTAAGAATTAACTGGACGGGCAAATGCCGAAATGGGCTCCAAATTAAAATTTTGAAGTCGAACGATTAAAAATAAACCCGTGCAACCAAAGTTAATTTAGATGAATACCTCTTGTCGATCTAATCTTCAACTACGACTTGATTCCGAGTTGAAACTCCAGTCAGATCTTCTACTGTATTCCCTTACGCGATCCTCGAACGTAGTGTGGGCTACGATTCTCCGAGAACTCGTACCGGTAGAACCCCGATATATTTAAGTATTTGAAAGACAAAAATAATATCTCAATAATGATAATTATATATGAACTATCAATCTCAAACTGATTCAGTCTACCCGCGTATATATAGGGCTACAGTAGGGACCTAGGAGTAATTATGAGTTAGACTTCTAGTGGAACACAAATACCTACTAGTGATTTTTGCAATTAAAGAAAGACGCATAGCGGTATCTGCAATTATGAAAAACCAGCAGCGGTTTCTGCAATTTCCATAAAACAGTGAATTACAGTTCACACAACTAAAAAACTATAATTGCACTCTGACCCATAATCTCAAGACATTCTTCCATTGAGCTCCTATTATTAAATATTTACCATTTCTCCCCACGTTAAGATTCTCGATACCTGCCAATTAAATTTAATTATTGATAATTTAATTTAATCGGCATCTTGATATTCCTTTAACCCTTCCGCTTAACTTATTTTACCGCTGGATAATCAAATCCACCTGCAGGATTTGGTCCGGTCAAAACTTATAAGTATCCTTAAGGGGGTATTGTCAATCTCGATCTTTCGTGACATAGATTCCGTCAATAATTAATATTTTTCATATAAATAATACCGCTATCCAACTCACCGGGAATATAGACCCATATAA
>JAULJZ010041400.1:0-36916 GCA_032270985.1 Heliamphora pulchella
AGAACGTTTTTGGGGTGAAGCTGCTCTTACTGCTGTCTACACCATCAATCGTGTTCCTTCACCCACTATACATAACAGAACTCTATTTGAGCTTCTCCATGATACGGACTCTACTTGAAAGGAAAAAAAAAGAAAGAAAGAGAACAGAGAAATGAAGAGAAAGCAAGAGCTCCTTACACAGGCAGTTGGGAATAATTGCTTTTTTATTTATTGTATTTGATTTATTTGTGTTTTTAATAATTTTTTTTTATTATTTGATCAAATTATTATATTTTTTTACACTTCTCATAGAGACGGATGAAAAATATTTTTTGTATCAAAATATAAAAAAAATTCAAAAAAAACAAAAATAAATCAAAATATGCCAATAAACCAAATTTTTATTGCTTATTTTCATTTTTAATAAACTTTTGTTATCTTTTAATCAAGATTTTTTTTTACTTTTTTAGTTCCTTTCATTGAAACAATGTGAAAATGTAAAAAATAAAAATAAAATTGAAAAAAGACAAAAAAAAATGATCAGGAAGATTTTATAATTTTTCTCATTGAAATGATCTAAAAAATAAAAAAATTATTCAAATAATAAAATTAAAAATTAAAAAAACAAAAAATAAACAAATACCTCCCAAATTTAGCCCAAAGAGGACATTGCAAGTTGAAGTTGCAAGAGGTGTAGCATAACCCTCTTTCTCTCTCTTCTCTTTTTTCTTTCTTTTTACTTTTTGCTTTCAAGAAACAATACTTTCCACTGTCATTGTCCCAGTTTGGGCTAAGTTTTGAAATTTTGATTTATTTTTATTTTTAATTTTTTTTAAATTTTTGATTAAAAATTTATACATTTCTGAATTGTCTCGATTTTATGAACCAAAAAAAGTTAAAAATTTGATTAAAGATGAAAAAGTTCATTAAATACAAAAATAAGCAATATAAAATTTAACGTATTTGTTTATTTTGACTTTTAGTTTTGTCCTTTTAAAACCTTTTTACATTTTGATAAAAAAAAAATTATTTTTTCGAATCATCTCGATGCGAGAAGTCAAAACGTTCGTATAATAGGTTAACTAAACAATTTAAAAAATTTACTAAAAAAGAAAATAAATAAAATAAACTAAATAAATAAACAAATATTCCAAACAGGGAATGCATAGAGTCTCACAAAAATTGATTTGATCGTTACCTAAAGTTCCCATCAAAACCCATTATATTGCCATTGTTCTAACTAACGTTTGTCTTCACTTCAAAAAATTTGATGAGATAAAACAATTATCATTTTGTGTTTGACGTTACTTTTAATTATAATTTATAATTTTTTATTATTAGTTTTAATAATAAGTTATTATTATTTTTCAAATATTCATAATATCTATATTTATATAATAAAAGATGAGAGATTTTGTAAATTGTCTTACGTGGCATTTTATGCAACGATTAAAATATATTTTTGTACAAATTTAATGGTCTAAATTGATTATAAAAAAAAAAATATGTTATTTATCCTTCCTCTAAGTTTGAGTTATATTGACCCAAAAACCCTACGATCAAAATATGTTGTCAAGAATTTACTTTCTCCTACCTTTCTTTCTTTTAACTTTTTATAATTTTAAAACTATCATTTTGACTTTAATCATTTAATCATTTTATTTCTTAATATTTTAAAATTAATTATTAGTGTACTAATTTTCACAAATAAAAATATAAAAGTATTATCACATTAATAAATTTTTTAGATTCAATATCAATCTTGTTTTATACTTTAAGATTAGTAAGTTTTAAAAATATAATTATTTCTAAAATGGATGAATATAATTAACTTGTATTTTTTTAAAGTGAAACTAGATAGGTCACTAAAATATATTTTATGACTACATGAGGCAAACATTTCTAAATGCAAGTCAAGAACTATTTTTTAAGCAAAAGTTTAAAAGTAATGGTTGAACGCTTTTAACACATATGGATTAATGTTTTATAAAATATTATTGCATATATCATCAATTATATTTAATTTGGTTAAAATACTATTTTATAATAATTTATTTTGAAAGTTAGTTTTGTCTTATTAAATTTATTAACACTTTATTAATTTGTTTGGAATGCCAAAATAGTCAGTAAGCCATGCTTAAATCATATTTTGGAGAGCTTTTGATTGGAATCTGTACTCTATATTGATTTTTCAGTACTCCATATTTGATGCAGTAGATATGATTAGATAACACATGGAAAATAAATAATACGCAAATCCCATATATATATTTTTAATATTATGAGATAGTGAATGTAATTATATATCTCATTATATTATTTAAAAAAATTTAAAGATTAGTTTTTTTTAGACATTATAAAAAATTTAGTCTCACAATTTTTATTTTAAGAGATTTAGTCATGTTAAATTTGAAATAATTATATTATGTCTAATTTGTTCTTATTTAAGAGTTAATCGTTTTCGTTTTAGACAAGCGAAAAAATCTAAGTGATACATTTTTCAAGCCATCATAATTATTGAAAATGAAAAATGATACATTTTCATGTAACTAATATATCAGGTTTATAAACTGATAAATGTATCACTTTTTGCATATGACTAAAACTGTGAAAAAAATTGTTACGAGACTAAAACTCTATTATCGGTTGACAATAGGACTTATACTAAAATTATTCTATTATTTATATCATATTTGGTTAAAGTAGAATAAATAAAATATAAAATAAAAGTTAAAAAATAAGAGTAAATAATTCGAAGTAAAACAAATAATCACAAGGGGAGTTGGGCCGGAGAGGTGGGATAAATAATTGTTGAAAAAAATAGAAAATTATATATTTTTTGTGCATTTGTGTAAATAAAATAAAGTCGTACAATTAGATTTATAGATCAAATGAATTTAATGACGAAAGTAGATTAAAACTAGTGTACCACACTATATCCTTAAAATAAATTCGCCCCCGCTACGGTGCTTATTATGATACAAATGTCTATCTCCCAAGTTATAATGATCTGAATTTCACAGAAAAAACATTGTAATCGGTGGATCTGTCGAATCAAATTATATATTTGTACTTTCTTTACACGGACTCCGACACAATATATATAATTAATTAACAATCTACAAAATCATCCTCAAACTAAAAGAAAAACACCTCATATATAGAGAAACTCATGACTATTCAAAATAGTTACGAAACGAAGAGACGCGTCTATTTATACAATATAGGTGCTATGAAAGGACATACCCCAATAATGGTAACTATTCAATTATCATCTCCAACTAATTTTTATTCACATTATAAATAATTTTATTCACGTTACAAATAATTTTAAATTAATTTGTTCAATAATAAATTCATGAATACTAGACTATTAGTTCCCCGTATGAGAAATTAATAGTTCAATTTGGTGAATCATACGTGGGACAAACAATTCAAAGAGACAAATTCTAAAAATGTAAATTCTACATATTTTTTTAGCTCAATCTAATTTTTTTTAATCCAGCAAAACAAAAATGGCCTTAAAGTATATGTACAAGTCTTCTACTAACGTTTTTATTAAATATTGTTAATTTGAAACAATTTGGCCCAATCATTCATGACTAATACACAGAAATAGTAGCAAGTGAAAATGGAGTTAAATATTCCATTTCAAAAGAGTTTTCTTCTCAAAGAAATATTTCTAAATATAGTAGAATGTCATTTTTATTGTTCTAATATGAAGGCATTGGATTTGAGAAAAGAGAACTTGATAGTCACAATGCCACTCTCTTTCCAATGAACAAAATGGCAATCTTACTTTCTGGGATCTGCTTTGAGAAAAAGATGCCCCAATTAATAGTGAAGTGGGAGTAATTATTCAGTAGTCCGAAAAGATCATGTTTTATTATTTTTGTGGTATTTTTATTTAATAGTATAATAGAATGGGTAGGAGGACTTGTGGTCCCAAATTCAAAAAATTAACTTTATTAATATTTTTAATTTTAGGCTTGTTTGGTTCATGATTTAAAATTAGTTTTTAGTCTTTTGTTAAAATTTCTAAAAAATTGATAGTAAAAAAAATACATTTGTCTTTGTAATAGCAATTTAAAGCCATCTCTTAACCAAATGAGTTTTTTGCTTATTTTGCTGGGTTACTATCAATTTTTATAAATGTCTTATTTGGGATAATGACTTATTTATTTATTTTACTAATTTTTATTTTTATTAAAATTTTCAAGTTTTAGTTCAATTATTATACTCTTTTTTTTTTCTCAAAAAACTTATTTTTTGATAAAAATATCTAAAGAACTCAATCAACGACTGCTTACTTTATTTTATTTGATTTTTATTTATAGTGATTTTTTTTTATTATTTAGTAAAATTATTATATTAATTTCTTGTGAATTTTTTATTGTTTAGTAAAAATATTATATTTTCTTTGTTTTTAATCCAAAAAACATATAGGCCAAAATACATAAAATATAGAAAGGAAACCAAAATAAGACAAATATTAATATAAAGCTAAGTTCTTGTTGTTCTATGTTTAATTTTAAAAAATGGAGAGATTATATAATAGAAAATATTTTAATAGAAAAGTACGACAAATTGGTATAGTTGGCATTGCTGAAATTAGTAGCTTATAGATTCTATCTTGTAGAAGAAATTATGATTGTTTTGTAAAAATTATAGTTTCTGGCTAAAATAAAAAAAAGGTAAAAGTTGTAACATGAGTTGTTGATGTTTAGAAAGACTTGTACCTAATAGTTAAAATTAATAGTAAAAAATTAAAAATTACAGGTAATAATTTTATCAAGCAGTAATTTTGCCAAACCCTTACATTGAGAGTAACAACAATACAAAATATTAAAATAAAACTCATCTATAAATAGTAAAAAGTCAAAAAAGTAAAGAGACAAAAACAACCTGCTTTTTTTGTTTTTTGATGTTATAGGATTAAAATCAGAAGAAAATATTTAAATAAAATTTATTCTAATATACAAAAAACAAGAGACAAAAACAAAATAAAAAAATAAAAATTAAATAAATAATGAAACTACTCACGTCTTCTTATATTATAGGGTATAGATAAACAAAAGTAAAAATATTACCAAACCCAAGGGCAGTATTTATTACAACAAGTGGTCGTGTGCAAGTGTATACTTAAAAATTAAAATAATTTTAAAAATTAAATAATAAAATAATTTAATTTTTAAATTAAGTATAATTATAATTTTAAAATTATGTAATAGAGAAAAAAATTGACTGAAAAAAAAAAATAATTCAAATATTTTTAATAACTAAAAATACTTCAATTTAATAATGACATCAAATAAGTGCTCTCTAATCATATATTAGTATAGATTGGATAAGCTTTTAGAGTTCGCATCTCATTTGCTGAAGAGTAATGAATAATTAGTCTTTCCAGAGGGCAGAGGCTGTATATAAAGGGCACTGACCACATTTTTTTCTTAACACCTTCCGCCATTCTCACTCTTCTCCTTTTCTCTCTCTCTCTCTCTCTCTCTCTGCAATCGCCGGCACTTCACTTGAGAACGACCGCCCTTCTCCAATTTCTCTGTCATCTCCGCGGCTTCCTAATCTGATCCTTAGGTGCATTTCTTTTCTTTATCTCTCCTGTTTTGGTTTGGGTTCGAGTTCGACTAAATTTATGTTTGGACTAAATAAGTAAAAAATATATATTTTTTTAAAAATTACTTATAACCGGTTCGCATTTGATATTATTTGGTATAAACTAATACATATCGGTATTAACTGGTACGTTGATATATATTTTGGCTGATACATACTCAAATACTTAACATATCGATATTGTTTTAAATTGGTACCAGTAAGAATGACACGATATTGATGAGTATAATTAATAGAGATGTACAGTAAAATGAAAAAAAAAAAAACTAAAGTGACCCCTTAAACCGAAAAACGAATTATGCTGAACCAGGCAAATATATTTTGAATGTGTATATAATTGTACTTTGGGTTTCATTACATCAAAACTATGTAATTTGATAGTATAAATTTTTTAATTTTAGCAAAAATTTATTAACATAAAATAATGTAATTTTATTAATTAAAAAATTTACAACACAAGTTATAAAGTTTTTAATTTTAATAAGATTTTATTTAACATAAAATGGCATATTTTTGTTAAGTGATATTATTACCATACAAAATTAGGTAGTTTTGATAATCCGTAAGTAACAATCCAATCCCACACACTCTGATCTCTCTCTCTCTTTCTCTACTTTCTGAAGAACAGAGGGCCGAAGCCTTCATCTTGCTTGAAGCTCTCACCAATGACGCATCCGTCTGTCTGTCTCTCTCTCCTCCAGCGATTTTAGTGGGCGGTTTGGTTTATGAATACCCAAAATTGAAGGTAAGTTGGAAATGCCTTATTTTGTCTTTAATTAGTTTCAAGGAAAGGGAAGGTGTTGTGCTTAAAATCATAGTAATTTTTCGAATTTTTTTTATAATCTGATCCGTTCATTACGTAGAGTTCGTCGACTTTGTCACTGATGTATAAATTTAGGTTGATCCGATACTTATACCTAAGTGATTGTATAATATTAATTTATAAATAAAAATATCTGTTAAACAAATACTATTCAATCACTTAGCTACATGTATTGAATTTCGAATCAATTTAAATTTTCAGTTAAATAATTAATGAACTCTACGTAATGAACGGATCCGAACATAAAAATTCATTCGGAAAGTTGTACATCACCTTGCCCGTTCCCTAGCTTCTGTTTTATGTGAAAAGCACTCATTTGTCTTTGGATCTGTTGTGAATTCCCTAATGTTTGTTTGAAACTTGGCAATTTTTGTTATGAGTTCGTTTGGAAATTGGTTTTAAGCTAATTTTATTGGGCTTTAAGTTGCTTTAAGCTTATGTTTGGTTTAATTTTTTTAAAAAGTTTTTTGCTTAAAATTTTTTAAAAAAGTCTACTTATTTAGTCTAAATGGGCCCTTTTCATATTTTTTTATATTTAATTTTTTATAAAAAAAATCAAAAAATCAAAAAGTCTAAAACAAAGGCTAATCCAAACATAAGCTAAGTTAAAAAGTTAAAAAGTTTGTTTGGTTAAAAAATATGTGACTTTTAAGCTAAAAGACAAAAAAGATTTGATTAAATTTGTTATAATTTTTTTAAATTTATTTTAAGATAATTTTATATTTAATATGGATCTTATTTGATAGATTTGATGAGTAAATTTTAAAAAATATAAGTTTTATAAAAAATAAATGTATATAATAAAAGTTATAATATTTTTAAAAAATATAAAAAAAATTATATAAAAAGCAAAAAAAGCTAAAAACATTTGAATTGAAAAACGAAATTTTTTAACTTTTTGAATTTTTAAGCAAAAAATAAAAAAACTAACTTTAAACCAACTTAAACAGGTAGCCAAACGAGTACAAAATCCCAACTTAAGCAATTCAGCCTCTTGCTACTTGTCAAACTCGGAATCCTTATTATCGCACTCTTGCAATCTGAAAGACCCTGTTTGGGTTAAATTTCAGAAAATTTTGTTTATTTTTGTTTGCCCTCAACCTTTTTTTTTAATTTCTGGGTCAATTTTTTTTTACTTTTCCCATTCGTTTGAAGTGAAAAAATAAATTATTTTGATCAAAAGATGAAAATAATTAATTAAAAATAAAAATAAGCAACATAAAATTTGACTTATTAGGCTTTATTTTTGTCTTTTCAATTTTTTTAATTTTTTATTAGTTTTTTTAATTATTCTAACTGTCTCGACGAGAGAAATCAAAAAGTATAATAATTTAACTAAAAAATAAATTTTTTTAAATTAAAAACAACTACAAGTATAATAAAATAAATAAATAAATAAATAAATAAATAATTATTCTAAACGGGCCTTTGTTATAAAACCCCTTTATAGAATGTGAGATGTATGCTGGATATTTGAGATGGCCAATGTTCTACAGTGAACATAATTTTCCAGTAATTGATGAGGCATTGAGGAGGCTGTTATACCGAAACGTGCACACTCATCAGTTATACTTCGGACACACTTTTTTTTTTATATAGGGTGAGTTTCACACAATTGTGAAATTCATTATATGTGACAGTAGTGTGTTCGAATTTATGCACTTACGATAATACTATGTACACAGACAACCAATTACAAATTAATTACAGAAATTAAATCTTGACTATTCATTTGCACTGAAATTCATAACATTTATTAATTTCAATACAAATGGATGACCAAAATGAAAACTTATGTGAATAAGTATTTTCCCTACACTAAATATTTTTCAATATTTTAAGGAATCTTGGATTCAAAGTTTTTTTTTTTTTTTCAATCATTCACCCCTAAATTTCATTGCAACTTTTGCTATCTTTTACCATGTGCTTTCTTCGGAAAACCACTTCTAACTTTGTGTCGGATGAGATCTCTGCACGAAAACAAAAAAGATAATGTGAATGAATAAGCATGGATTAGTAATTTCAAAATTAACTGATGTGCGTTACTAAACACTTTAGATTGAATGCCTTCACTTTAATAAAATTTTGTGTTTGTTTACTTCAAATTTTATGGAAGAAGGAGTTATCACTGCCAACTTAATCTAATTTTTTGTTTATTTAAAAAAAATTAGTTATGTATAATAATGTGATAACAAAAAAGTTTTCTAGGAGAAATTTTACATTATTCTTACATTTAAGAACTACACTGCTGTGTAATTATAAATTTTAATTTTTTAGTTACAAATTTATATTTTGCATTTTATAATAGAATTTGACTTAAAAATTTGTTTATTGCTTGGTTTAGCCTACATCATTGTTATTTTCAATGGGTTTGTAATAGAAATATTTGTCATGTTTAGAGTGCTAGATTAAAAGATTGAACTAGACTATTAATCTAAAGGATTATTTAATCCCATATTTTTTTACTCTTGTGAGAATTTTGCTTATTTTTATTTTTTTGAATTTTTTGATCTTTTAATTAGAAATCTTATTTTCTTGAACTTTCTCGATGAGAGCAATCAAAAAAGTAAAAAAATTTATCAAAAAATAACAAAACCACTAAATTAAAACAAAAATAAGCAACATATAATTTGAATTATTGGCTTATTTTACTTTTTTTTTTCTAATTCTTTTTTCATAGTTCAAAATGTTTTACTTTTGTGCACTCGTCTAAATGAGAAGAGTCAAAAAAATATAATAATTTGATCAAAAAATTAAAAAATTACTAAATATAAATGAAATAAATTAAACAAATAAACAGTAACACCTAATGGGGAGATTAATATTATGTACTGATCATCTTCTAAGACAACGCATACATTTATGGTGACTTGATCATGTCACCAATATTAGAATGTATGACTCTTTGGTCAACATTGTAATTATCTTCTATATATGGGGTATTAAAATTTTCCTTTATGTCCTTTGATTAAATAAAAGTAGCAATTTTTGGTATTTGAGGCAAAAGGGTATGTGATCGGCTAGGAGTTTTTTTTTTTTGATAATATCATTTTCTTTCATTAATGAGAGAGGAGTACAACAGTTAGAACACAAATGGTTGGAGAAAGGACAAATCGGCACAATGACCTTTTATAAGTTTTTAATGGGTCATAAAGATCTCTATAATCAGCTGAAATCCAAAATGTCGCACTTGTCGACGACGTCCACCGGAGGAGAAGCGGCAATCGCATTTTCACCATATTTTTCCTGCGGATCTGATTGAAGAACACCCCGAACTCCTATTGTGAAGAGAGAAAAAGCTCGCACCATCGACGGAAAGACAATACACATACAAGGGGAATGTGTAAAGAACACCAAACAGACCTGAAAAACAAAAAAAAAACAAAATAAAATAAGAGAGACAAATCTCGACATAACAAAAACACAGAAAAAAAATGAGCAAGATACCCGCCTAAACGAGAGGACGAACTACCACGGAGCTGATCTAGCAAACCTACGGAGCAGATCTGGTCGGAGCACCGCTCTCGGAGTAAATCTGGTCAGAAAACCACGCGCATAACAGATTTAGTCGTCGTAGTATTTCGTCGGAACAGATCTGCCCAACACACACACACACACAAAAAGTACAATTTATTCATATACCGAGAAAATCACGAGAGAAAGAGGGGGGTTGGGACGGCGGAAGGAGAGCTAGCTCCTCCTCCTCCCGCCGGCTAGATCTATTGGTAAGAGAGAACGCAGAGGCAGAGAGAGAGAGAGAGAGAGGGGATAAATGAATGATCGGCTAGGAGTTAGATCAGTTTTACCCATTATTTTATTATTATTATTTTTGTGCCTTTGTTTTCCTGTTGCATCGGTAGCAAATCCATGATTCACCATATAACATCCATATAAAATAAATTTGAAAATTTTGGTTCTATTGATGAAACAAAAACTCCAACCGTATCAAACAATTTATTTTTATTGTGTTGTTATTATTTATTTATTTTTTGTTTACAATGATAGATTCATCACAAAATCACTCTAAGAAAATATTTCAAAATGATATTGTTCTCACGATAAATATGGATAAATATGGACTTTAACGAATTGAAATAGTTTTTTTTTTTTAAGTCAATTGGATTTAAGAAAAGAGAAGGACTATTGTAGGGAATTATTACGTACCAATTTTGGCAAAATTTTTAGGTATTTCAGAATAAGGTGTGGCATGGTGTACTAGCAAATACAAAACTTTTAATGTATATTATGTGAATTAGCTTTGTTTCTTACTTAAATAGCAGAAGTGAATCAATATTGTTTCACTTTTAATACTTTTTCCTACAGTATTATATAAGAGAACTTTGTAAACAATGCCTTACAAGACATCCAAAAACTAGTCATCTGTATGCATATGGGATAAGTGTAATTTAAACATGGATATGGCTGTTGAATAATAAATTACCTTCTTAATTGCAAAAAGCAACGTGTTAAATAATTATAAGTAGGCTATTTCTTTTTTATATTTTTCATGATGACAGAGAAACCATCTCAAGACATGGCTCTTTAGACCTACGCCTAAAGCATAAACCTTTGGATATCTGTAATTACCCACAAATCACATGTATCGATTAAGTTAGGATGCTTTTAGTGGGAGTCGAATACAACACCTTTAAGTTTAAAGTTAGTTTTAGTGACGACTATAAACCGCTGGACTACCATGGCGGGTTAGTAGGCTACTTTTACCTCCTAATATAATTAATAATTGTCATTAGGGCCCGCTTTTAATTTTAATTAAAGGCAACAAAAAATAAATGTAAATTAAAAAAATCAAAAGAGCTAACTATATTTTTTTGGCCATGACCCATTTATATATACACATATTGGTATTAAAAATGTATTTTTTATACCTTGACTCTTGTTATTTTTTGATTAGAGTGAGAAAAAAGTTAGACCTAAAATAAAGAGAGAGAAGTTAAATTTAGAATGATGAGATAGGAAAGCTGATTAATGAGAGAGAGAGAGAGAGAGAGAGAGAGGGTAAAGTAAGAGTGAATAAAATAAAATTTTAATTTTAGCCATTAAATTAAATAAATTTTAGCTTTTAAATATGCTACATATAAAAATCTTTCCATAAAAAGTATTGTGTGATGTTATATACATATAGATTTGTTTTAAATGAACAGATTAACCATTAGGATGCTAACATAGCATTATTTATCCATTAAATAACTTTTCTTCCATATTAATCACATATCACTTCAATGGATTAAGAATGCTGTGTTGAGTTAATGTTTCTCTTGAAGTGATATGTGATTAATATTGAGTTCATGTTCATCACTTTAATCACATAACACCTCACATATCTCTTCCTATACACTTAAATATTGAGTTCACGATCCTACTAGGCTACTACATTATTTAATGGATAAAGAATGCTATGTTAGCACCTCTATAGAGGCTCATGAACTCAATATTCAATGATGGCATATAGTACATATATGTCAATAAGCAAGAGCATAAAAAATGGAGAGATTTTATATTAGTATAAAATTGCACAAAAATATTAGAACTATAAAAATTTTACAATTTTACAAATTTAATATCGTAAGATTTTTATGATTTCAATATATTTTTATCCAATTTTCTATTAATAGCTCTCAAGCAAAATGACGGTATGCCAATTTTACGTCAAATGAGTTAAGCATGCTTATCTAAGTTGTAAAGATTGTATCTAACAAAAGTACAAACCTATTTTGATTTTTAATAAAATCAAGCATATTAAATAAATCTTTCAATATTTAAGTTAATTCTAAATTCCTAATTAGACAACTCAAAAATCTCCATTTTTTGATTATTGTCTTCTGAGTGATGGAATCAATAGCACAAACCAATGAGCTTTTGGTTGAAGATATAGAAAATCTCTTCAATAGTAAATTATAATTAATAAATATAATATCCTTTTTCAAATAATTAGAGAGTAGTTCTCTGGTGCCACAATAGTGTGGGGTGAGCTTTTAACACATAGGTCGTAAGTTTAAACATTAGCTCTAATTACATTGAATAATTTCGTCACAATTTATATTTCATTTTGCAATAAATTTATTTCCTCGTCTAATGGTTTGTGTTGCTGTGTACTAAAAATATTTATTTAATTCCTTAAATTAATTATTAATCCGTAGGATAGTGGTTAATTTCGGAATTAAACATTATCATATGGGTTAGTGGTTAATTTAACAAATTATTTTTATTTTTCAATAAATTTTTTTACTCATCTAATGGTTCATGTTGCTGCGTACTAAAAATATTTATTTAATTCCTTAAATTAACCACTATTCCACGGGTTAGTGGTTAATTTAAGAAATTAAATAAATATTTTGAGAATTAACCATTATCCTACGGGTTAGTGGTTAATTTAAAGAATTAAATAAATATTTTCGGTACGAAATGATTGAATAAATTTTTGACGCCATTGTCGGAGAATATTAGCACGGTTACAATTTTTATAGCTAAATTTTTGTTCGATATTTCTTCCCTTCTTCTTCAGATATACTGTTGTGGCTTACAATTTTTCTTTTTTAGGTTTTCAGAAGATGGACAAAACGAGCAAGATTCAGGCTGCCAGACATGAAGATAACTGGTTCATCATTGTCCGAGCACTGTAAGTTTTAATTTTTGTTTTATTTTGTTCAAAATTGGAGAAAACTAGCTCTACGGGGCTCGTAGCCCATGCACAATGTCTATTTTTATTTTCTTTCGTATGCTTGGTTGCTGTTTGACCCATTCACCTTTAGCACCATTTGATTATGAGATCAAACACACTTTTAGAGCGACCTTGAGTTCTTCGCTCACCTCTTCGAACCCACCATCCCTCACTGCACGCACGACTATAACAGAAAATCAGGCCAAACCACAAGTTAGCAAGTTAAAAGAGTATTGTACTCTAATTGAATACGTGACACTTTCTTGCATTCTGCCGCCCATAGTTGATGCAATGCACTATGAAATTAAATCCAGCGTAATCGAAATGTTACCATCATTTTATGGACTTAGTAACGAGAAGCTTTATAAACACACCGATGAATTCTTTGAGATATACTTAACTATTAAAATTAATAATTTTTCAGATAAAGCTCCAAAAATGAAACAATTTTCATTCTCACTTAAAGATAAAGCCAAACATTGACTTAATTCTTTAAAAGTGTACACAATCACGACCTGGGCCAAATTACAATAGGAATTTCTCAAAAAGTACTTTCCCATAGGTAAGGCAAACTAAATCAGACGTGCCATCACGAGTTTCACCAAACTCGACGGCGAGACCTATCATGAGACCTTGGAATACTTAAGGACCTTATCCGACAATGCCCCCACCACCAAGTACCAAAGTGACAATTAATTCAATGCTTTTATGATGGTTTGACACCTCAGCATCGTTAATTTGTTGATGCCTTTTGTGGCAGTACCTTTATGCCGAAAAACGAGAGTGAGGAGTTGAACCTTTTTAAAAATTTGAGTGAAAACTCACAATAACATGCCTTTGCTGTCCTCACAGATAGATGTATTGCCTCCTCTTCCTCTAAATCCCGAGGTATGTATGAGGTTTCCTAACCTTCTAATCTGGTGGCAGCATTGACCCAAACATTGAGCCAACTCTTATCTAACTGTTCTAGTCTAGCACCATATGCCTTATCCCCGACCTTTCAAGGTCCTTGTGCATTGTGTGCTAGCCCGGCTCACTTTACCGTAGATTGTCCCGCAGCTATACAGTACCTCGAGTTTGTGCAAGAACAAGTTAATGTGGCACAAGATTTCTCTTGATTGGGTAATGACCCATTCTTAACCACCTACAACCCAGGATGGAGAAATCAGCCCAATTTCTCCTAGCAGCAGTAAACCACTCTAGGTAAGCTGTCGGTCCCACCCCTAGGCCCACATATCCTAATGCTTTCAATCCTTAGCCCTATCGACCCACGATCCCACAACAAGCTCCTCCGTCCCCTTCTTGGAACTCAGCTTTTGAGGAGCGAGTATTGCAAACCCTACAAGGACTAGAGGTGAACATTCAACTTCTGCACTCACACTCTCACTCCACTACCAAACTAGAGACCTAAGTCGGGCAGCTAACTGCTACCTTCAACCACCGAGAGGAGGGCAAACTACCAAGTTAGTTGGTGAGTAATCCTAAGGGTCAATATGTAGTTAAGAATCAACGAGCTATGAATACCCACCATGAGCAACTGAATGTAGTTTTGACCCTCAGGAACGAACGGAATGAGACTCGTCTTGAAAATCCAGTAGCACATTCAGCCCCTAGAGACTTGGAGCCATCTGATGGCTTCAGTACCGACCCTCTTGCCTCATCTCACTTGTCTCCAACACCCTCTGCTGCACCTGCCCATCTTCGAATTATCTTTCGACTTCGCCTGTAGCTCTTTTAGGACTTAGAGTGCTCTTCCCTTCTTATCTTAACTCACCTTCCCATTTGGCAAAGAAGAGAGCAACCATGGAAAATGTTATGGAGGTGTTTAAGCAAGTCGACACCAACCTCCCTCTTTTGGATGCTATAAAGCAAGTTCCGTCCTATACCAAATTTCTTAAGGACCTTTGTACCCAAAAACGTAAGAATAGGAAACGTATCCCTAAGAAAGTTCGCCTTACTCAGCAGATTAGCTCCATTCTCAAACACAACACTCCCTCTAAGCTTAAGGACCCTAATGCTCCTACTATCTCGTGTGTCATTAGAAATCATTCAATCGATAGAGCACTCCTTGATCTGGGAGGTAATGTCAATATACTTCCTCACTTAGTGTATAAAGAACTTGGTTTGAGAGATTTGAAGTCCACGCCAGCCACCCTCTAGTTGGCTGATAGATCTGTTAAAGTGCCATGGGGCATATTAGAGGACGTCCGTGTCAAGGTTGATAGGTTTTCGTTTCCAGTCGACTATATCATACTCGATATGGTGCCGGTACATAATCTACAAAAGAAGAACATTGTTGATACACCTCTCTATAACTAACCTAGGGAACCTGTAGGAGCCAATGTGACTCATTCCACTTGGTATATCGACAAACCCTAGAAACAAGCAATGAGTTGCGTAGCCTAACGCCTCATAAAGACATTCCTCCTTGGAATGCTGGAGGTGAGCCACTGCACCTTCTATTTCATGCACCATCTCTTCTCACTTGCGGTCCACCATTGAGCACTACATGACAGCCACCATCGGCTACACTTTAATCTACACTTGGAGGATCAGCTGCCACTCTTCTAGCTACAGGAAAAAGGTTAAACTTTTGACCTGTCGTCACGTTTGGATGAAGACGTTAAACCTAGCCCATCTGGGAGGGAACCCATGTTTTTATTACTTTTGTTAAGTGTAAAAAAATAAAAATAAAAAATAAAAAAAGTTATTTCTTTTAATTATCCTGTGTATGTTAGCCTGTCTATACTTAATTGCTTTGATATCTTTCAGTTCGAATGCTTGGAACTAATATCTTTCAGGATTGCTGTATGATTCAACTTGTCAATCAGGTGTAATTTTCTATTCCTTTTATTTTTGCATCTTATGTCCATCCTCATCCAATGAGGACATTGGATAGTTCATGTAGGGGGTAGTGGTTTTACTTTTAATTGCTTTAAAAAAAGTGTTAGTGTTTCTGAAAAATTTAAAATATGAACTGTGAATCTTGTACCCCAAATAAATTAAAGTGTGTGATTTTTGAGTTGCTAAAATTTTTATGAAAAATGAACTACGGACTTGTACACTCGGATTTTATGCACTGCACATTCAGTTGGTTAATTGGTTTTCATGCTAATGAATGTTGATAGTGAGAATAACTGAAAAAAGAAAAAGGCGGAGACTTATCTTTTAGTGAGCTTTTGAAACTATCTTTCTTTTCTGAGGAATTTTCTACATTTACTCGCATTATATTTTGTTTTAGTGTGCATTAGTCATTGATTAATCTCGTTACTCATTCATTTTGGTTAAGAGTTGAGAATATCATTATAAGTTTCATTTAGAATTTTTTGAAAATAAGGACCAAGCCAAGGATTATGTCAAACATGAGAAATGATCTTAAGCTATGTCTCTATATTTGAGCATATTCGTATTTTTGCTATTCAATTGACCATAGTCCTCATTTTTGAGCTTTTTACATGTAAACCTTTTTTTTGTCCCCTACATTATCTGAAAATGTCTTGTGAACAGGTTTAATGGCTATGCTGGTAGAATGATGTATGCAGTAAAAAATAGTGAAAAGAGTTGCTTTAAGAGAGAGAGAGAGAGAGAGAGAGAGAAAAGAAAAGAAAAAGGCAGAAATAAAGGAAAGAAAAGGGACAATTAAGTGATACAAAAAGCAATGATTGAGTGAATGGCGAAATATAGAATTATGTGGGATACAAAACAAAAGTTGGCTTTGGGAATTGTGAATGCGAGCAATAAATGAAGAAAATGGAGAATTAAGTGATGTTTAGCAATTAGCTTGCTTTAGGACATTATATACACTTAACCTTAGCTCAGACACACATTTTTTCTACCTAATGTTATAACAAAAAATAAAGACCTACTTGATCCCAAGAATGACATAGTTTGATGTGTGAAAATAATTGACAAAAAATAACGAACAAAGCATGCATCATATATTCTCAACAATTAGCATTCTAACCACGAGATTAAGAGTTGTTCTTCAATTTCAGCATCTTTTAGTGTCCTAAGTATGCGAAAAATATTTGATTTGTTAAATATAACCTCTACCGCATACCACGAGTGCACATATATATAAATTTATTTTTGAGTGTTTGATTGTGAGTGAATATCAAGTGAGAATTGAAGTCGAGACATAGTTTTGACAGAATTTCAAACTTTAAATGTTCAGAAGCATGTTATCGAGACACGTAGCTGAGTCTTCACACACACTGAGTCCAGGTCCGTGGGAAGTTGTTTGTAAAGATGGCAGTAACCGAAAAATTGTACAAATTAATTATCGGGGATAAAAAATTTACAAATTTGGTTTAAATTTTTTTAAAAGGCATGTGGCTGATGTTTGTGGGTATCATCTCTGAAAACCCTCACGAAATTAATACTCGTCTACTAGAGATAACTTAGGGGTGTAAAGTTTTATTGCCCATGATAAGTGCAATTGTGTACCTTACGAAAGTGGATTTTAATTAGATTAGTTCAATTGTCTTTTATTTTTGTGTTGCTGGAGGACTAGCAAAGTGTAAATTGGAGGTCTAATCGGTGTGTAAAAGCACTTATCTAATCTGCCTAATTCCACTAAGTTACGTCTTGATTTTATGTTTATTAATATGTTTTATTGGTATTTATGTGTTAGTATAAAATGTGGCAAGATGGTGGAGAACCAAGCTCAAAATATGTCAAAAGCTGTCAAATGTCAATAATTTCAGGGAGAAGCGAAATGGTCAAAACAACGTTATTCTAGTTACTTCTCGGGGCCCGAAGATTTAGCACCATGAGATCAAAGAGTAATAATTTATACATATAGATCTACGTGCAAGGAATTTGGTAAAACAGTTCAACAGTGAAGAAAATAATATTTCAAAAGAAGTTAAGCAAAAAACATGCAAAAAACGCGTGAAGCCAAAAACATGTGAAAATTTGTTAAAGTGGTTGAATGTTGTAATTACGAAAAATGAAAAAATAAGAAAATCCATATGCAAGAAAAAGAAACCAGGTGGTTGTATAATGCAATAACAAAAGAATAGAAAAGACTCACGTAAAGTGATCTAACTCGTTAATTATATAAATTGCCAACACCATCCCAAAGAGAGTGTAATAGCTAATGCAACAAAATAACACTATGAGCCATAGAGCCTCTTTAATTGCTTTCTTCAACCTTTCTCATCCTCATTTTCTAACCCTAAATTGTATATCACAAAACTATTGTATGTCTAGTTCTTTACCTTCATTCTATGATGGCTTGCTACTAATTGCTATTTACCATTCTTTTTACACTCTTCTTGAACTTTGCTAACGAAACTAACATGTCTAATTATCTAATTTTTTTGAACCATCATTCAACAACGACTTTGCCTTATGATAAATTGGAGTCGTTTAATGAGTGAATTTTTTATAATTACGAGGTTTTAAAAGGCTTCGCAGTAAGGTTGACAGAGGGAGAAGCTCAGTATATTCCTAACATGCAAGGAGTCGCAATTGTGTTGAAGGACCAAGTAGTCGTTCAACTTCACACCACTCGATCACCAGAAATTTTGGGGTTCAATGTGAATTATGGCATTTGGCCAAAGAGAAAGTTTGTCAAAGATGTTATTATTGGCTTGGTCGACAATGACATTTGGCTAGAAGCTGAAAGCTTCAATGATGTAGAACTTGGGCCAGTGCCTAGCAGATGGAAGGGGTATTGTGAAAATGGACCATACTTCAACTCGAGTCTCTGCAATAAAAAATTAATCGGTGCTAGATATTTTACCTAGAGGTTTGGAAATCTCCAATTTGACGTAGCAACGAAACAGTTTAACAGTGTTTGCCGTTATTTAGTGTAAAACAATGGCCCAGGTCTTTATTTAGTGCAAAACACAACACCATGGTTAACTTCTGTGGGTGCTGAATTAGAATTGATGTCTTTCTTAGAGATGGCGAATACTTCATGAATTCCTCTTTGTACTCTTCCAGCGCCATCAACACTGATAATTCTACATTAGTGTATATCGGTGTCTGTAACCCTATGCAGAGATAACTCCTTATGATTTTATAAGAAAGATTGTAGTATGTCTAGTCGCAAAAAATATTGACTTTGACATTGCTCACGTTATACAAGTAAAAAAGTGGGGTAAGATTGATCCAACTCAATCAACAAAATATGGGAGAGACTTTGGAGGACATTACATTCCCTTTGCTTGCTGTAAGAGTAGCCTTCAACGAAAGAGTTGCGATTCTCACCTACATAAACAGATCAGTGAATCTTACGGCAAGCTTGAAGGGTTAACAGAGTCTAGCAAAGGAAAGCGCACCGACACTTGCAAGTTTCTCTATAAGGGGTCCTAATCAAGAGTTTCGGAGATTCTCAAACCAAATATTATTGCCCTCGGTGTCAACATATTATCAGCTTTTGTTCCAACTATACTAATGGGGTTTGGAAACCTCCAATTCGAAGTAGCAACGAAGTAGTTGGTGAATGATAAGCATCGCTAAACTACTTCGTTGCTATGTCATATTGGAGGTTTCCAAACCCATTGGTATATTTGGAACAAAAGTTGCCAATATGTGACACCGAGGGCAATAATATCTAATTTGAGAATCCCCGGAACTATTGATTAGGCCTCCTTCTGGAGAAGCTTGCAAGTGCTGGTGCTCTTTCCTTTGCTAGACTTTGTTGGCCATTATAGAACTCCGAGCTTGCCGTAGGGGTTCACTGATCTGTTTATGTAGGTGAGAATTGTAACTCCTTCGTTGAAGCCTACACTTACAGCAGGCAAAGGGATTGCAATGTCCTCCAAAGTCTCTCGCCAATTTTGTTGATTGAGTTGGATCATTCCTACCCCACATTTTACCTGTATAGCGTTAACAATGTCAAAGTCATTATTTTTTTGTGACTAGACATACTATGATCTTTCTTATAAAATCATAAGGAGTTACCTTCTGTATAGAGTTGCAAACACCGATATATACTAATGTAGAATTATCAGTGTTGATGGCGTTGGAAGAGTACAAAGAGGAACCCATAAAGTATTCGCCATCTCCAAGCAAGACAGACATCAACTCTAATCTAGCACCCACAGTAGTTAACCATGGTGTTGTGTTTTGCACTAAATAAAAATTTGAGCCATTGTTTTGCACTGAATAATGATAAGCACCGTTAAACTGCTTCGTTGCTACGTCGAATTAGAGGTTTCCAAACCCCTTGGTAAAAATATCTAGCATTGATCAATTTTTTATTGGAGAGACTCGAGTTGGAGTTTGTTTCATTTTCACAACACCCCTTCCATCCATTAGGCACTGGCCCAAGTTCTACATCATTGAAGCTTTCAGCTTCTAGTCGAATGCGATTGTTAACCAAGCCAATAATAACATCATTGGCAAACTTTGTCTTTGGCCAAATGCCATAATTCAAATTGAACCCCAAAATTTTTGGTAACTAAGTGGTGTGAAGCTGAACGACTACTTGGTCCTTTAACACAATTGTGACTCCTCGCTTGTTAGCAATATAGTGAGCTTCTCCCTCTGTCAACCTTGCTGCGAAGTCTTTTAAAATGTCGTAGTTATAGAAAATCTGCTCATTCAACCACTCCACTTCATCATAAAGCAAAGTCATTGTTAGAGGATGGTTCAAAAAAATTAGATAATTAGACATGCTGGTTTCTTTAGTAGAATTCAAGAAGAGCGCAAAAATAATGTCAAAGAGCAATTGGTAGCAAGCCATCATAGAACGAAGGCAAAGAACTAGACATGCAGTGGTTTTGTGATATACAATTGAGGGTCAAAAAAATGAGGATGAGAAATGTTGAAGAAAGCAATTAAAGAGGCTCTATGGCTCAAAGTGTTACTTTGTTGTATTTGCTATTACGCTCTCTTCGGGACGGTGTTGGCAATTTATATAATTAACAAGTTAGATCACTTTACGTGAGTTTTTTTTTATTCTTTTGTTATTGCATTATACAACCACCAGGTTTCTTTTTCTTAAATATGGCTTTTCTTCTTTTCTCGTTCTCCCTAATTGCAACATTTAACCATTTGGTAAATCTTTTTTCAATAAAACTGCATTTTGATTAGAGAAAATGCAAAGTGGAGAAAGAGTCAAATATACAACTGCAAAGGAGCTGGCCCTACTTAAAAAAACTTTGTTTAGACATAGTAGAAGGTCCATTTTATTTTATGAGTAAAGAAAAGTTTTGTAGTTGAGAAAAGAGCATTTCATTGAAGTGCAACTCACTTTCTATTGGAAGAAAATGATAACCCCTTCAAGAGTTATTATTGCATTCTACTTTGAGTTACATCAACTAATTGTTGCATTAACGATTAAAATTTATTTGAGCTAGAATTTTCGATGTTTATAATTTTCCAATGAAACAAGAGAAATCTGAGTAACAAAAGCCCACGTGAATTCTTTTCTTGTACATGGAATTTTTCTTATTAGGTAGTAGCAATAGATAAAATGACTCTTTCTCTCTTTATCTCTTTAATAGGTAAAACCAAGGAAAATGTCTCTAACTCTCTCTCTTGAAACAACTTATAATAGACTCCAATATCTCAAACTGAACTCCATATTACCCATGAATCAAGTTGTAAATAAGTTGAATTTGACTACAACAAATTTGGTCATTTATGACGAATCCATTTCGTGTCCAAAGGTATGTATCTTCTCGCTAATATAATTAGAGACAAAAATGCATCATGCCCATTTTCATCACCATAGGGTTGTTGCAAAAATTATCTTGTGGCGTAAACTTATTTCTCGCTAAAAAATTAATATTTTGTAACAAGAAACCTAAATTCTTCGCTAAATATTTGATATTTGCTACAAAATTTTCATCGATAAAAATAAAATAAAATCATCACAATTAACATTTCGTCACAAAAAAATTAAAATATATTTTCCATAAAATGATTGGATGATCGGTGTTTAAAAGCACCGATCTAATCTGTTGAATTGCACTAAGTTATGCCTCGATTTTATATTTATTAATACGTTTTGTTAGTATTTTTGTATTAGCATCAAATGTGGGAAGATGGCGAAGAACTGAGCTTAAAATAGGTCAAAAGCTGTCAAAGGCCAATAATTTCAACGTGAAAGCCAAAAGGTCAAAACAACATTATTTCGGTTATATCTTGGGGCTTAAAGACCCAGTACAATAAGATTCAATAGCGATAATTTATACATATAGCTTAACATGCAATGAATTCGGTAAAAAGGTTCAACAGTGAAGAAAAATAATATTTTAAAAGAAGTTCAAACAAAAATATGCGAAAAATGTATGAAGAAAGCTGACATACCCTTACCATTTTGGTTATAACTTTTTCTACAAAATAATTTTTGATATGAGAGTAGAACCATTACAAGGGGTTTGGAAACTTTCAATCTGACGTAGCAACGAATCAGTTTAGCGGTGCTTATCATTCACCAAGGGATGAAGATGGCCATGGGATACATTACTTCCAAAGCAGCCGGTCCCCCTGTGAAGAAGGCCACCCTTTTTGGATTTTCAAATGGTATCGCAAGAGGAATTGCTACTAATGCAGAAATTGCCATGTACAAGGATTGTGTGAGGAATGTGTGCTTCGATTCAGACATCCTACCTGCCATGGTAAGTGCTATCTAAGATGGTGTCCACATATTTTCCGTTTCCATAGCAGGATATGAATTGCCTTATTATGCAAACTTTATTCCTAGAGATGGATTTGCTGCAATGGAGAGGGGGATCTTTGTGGCTTGTGCCATAGGAAATAGTGCACATATTTATTCAGTGCAAAACACAACACCATGATTAACTACTGTGGGTGCTGGATTAGAGTTGATGTTTTGCTTAGAGGTGATGAACACTTCATGGGTTCCTCTTTGTACTCTTGTAGCACCATCAACACTGATAATTTTACATTAGTGTCTATTAGTGTCTGCAACTCAGTGCGGGAGGTAACTCCTTATGATTTTATAAGAAAGATTGTAATTCATCTAGTCACATAAAAATAATGACTTAGACATTACTCACGCTATACAAGTAAAAGGTGGGGTAGGAATGACCCAACTCAATCAACAAAATATGAGAGAAACTTTAGAGGACATTGCATTGTAAGAGTAGGCTTCAACGAAGTAGTTGCGATTCTCACATACACAAACAGATCAATGAATGAACCCTATGACAAGCTTGAAGTTCTATAATGGTCAACACAGTCTGGCAAAGGAAAGAGCACCAATACTTGCAAGCTTCTCTAAAAGGGTCTTAATGTTACGACTCATTCTCTCGAATGGTGTTCGTGACCGACTAGTGGATTAAACCTACTGAAGGCCTCTATTTTTTTTTTCATTTGCAAAACTCTTTTATTTGTTTTACAAGTATTCGTTTTAAAATTCATTTAAATTTTGTTATAAAAATGTTATTTCTTTATCGTGAAGAAAATTTAGACTCTCCTTAATGAATAAGAAATAAGTTATTTAATTTCCAAATTTCTATTTAAGATTTCCCATGATCTCATTTAAAAAATTTCGAGAGCATACTAACGTTATTTTTTTGAACGGCAAAACAAAAATAGATTGAATTCAAGCTCGAGAGTGAGAGCATACTAACGTACCGAAGACATACATTCAACATTATCTATTTCATAGTTTTTACATCATATGAAAAACTATTGATATTTATAGAACTTTAAATAAAAACAAACGAACTCAGCTATCCTTTCCATGCTTTAATCCTGCGTCACCTGAATACATAATATCAATATTTCATTAGCAATGCTAGTGTGAGTGTATAGATATTATGATTTCTAATTTAACATGGATTATCTAAATTCAATTCTAAAAAAATGATATCACGGCATTGGTTTTCTAGTGACTTTCATCCTTACCCCATCCAATTCCCAGTATTTTTACCTAGCCCCCAAGCTAAAACTTTTTGGTATTATTTTTCTATCCTTTGAGCTAAGACCTTTTAGTATTTTTATCTATCCCCCGAGCCGGGACCTTTTGTATTTTTATCTGTTTTCCGAATCGAGACCTTTTGGTATTTTTATCTGTGCCTCGAGCCAGAACCTTTCAATGTTTTTACTTGTCCCCCTAGCTGAGACCTTTCATATGAACCAAACTTAAGATAATTATTGTACATTCATTACATACATAAAATTCATGTATATAGAAAATTAGTAGCCGGGTATATTAAAAAGCATGATTTTATCCAAGAGATATCCATGGTATAAAATTCATCATTTGGTAAACTTATAAACATATTATTTAACTTGAATCAGAGTACGGAAGAAAAATCGAGAAATCTAGATAGTCATGGACGCACCAATTTAGCCGAAAGTAATTAAACTGTCCAAGAATTCTCGATCTAAATAATAACCCATAAAAAATAATAGTTCAGCTAGAATCCTATTTTCTTGTTAATTATTCTATTTTCACAGATTTTAAAATTTAAATTTTATTTTTATTTTACTGCATTAAAATTTTACTTTCATTAAAAATATTTATTTCAAGTTCAAAAATCAAATTTTTGTTTCTCATGTGCAAAATTAAAACAGAGCCATGAATGCAAGGGGGAGCATGCAAACGAGGAAGGATAAAACGAACAGGCGCGGGAAGAGAGAAATGGGAGAGTCTCGATTTCTTCGTCCAACTTCAGATCCTCCGTTGGGATAATCCAGACGTTGGATTTGACAGCTGTTAGCGGCTATGCAAAGATGGTAGCGAGGTGGTTCTATAGTGGTTTTAGCAAAAAGAATGGTGGATCGAGGTGGCGGCTACGGGTGGCGGAAAGTGGCTCGGTGGAACTGTTTTCCAAAATTTTTGAAGATGAAAATTTTGTTTGATGGTGGTTCTGTGGTGGTTTGGAGTGGCCGTGGTGGGTCATGGCGGTGCTATGGTGGTTCTGTGGTGGTGTGAGGGTGGCGGTGAGCGGCGGCTGGTGGTGGTGGAGATGAGAGGGGAGAAGCCGAGAGGGAAGAGAGGAATGACGGAGGCGGTGGTGGTGCATGGTGATGGTGGCTAGCGTGGGATGGTGGTTTCAGTGGGGTAGGGGTGAGATGGTGATGGTTATGGGTGGTGGAGTGGTGGTTCGGTGGTGGTTGGGGAGTTTCGGTGAGGGAGTGGAGAAGCCGAGGGGGGAGAGAGAGGGGAATGGTAGCGACAGTTCATGTAGGTGGAGAGAGAGAGAGAGAGAGAGAGAGAGAGACAGTGGGGTGGCCGGGAGAGGCAATGCCGACAGCGTGGTGGTGGCGTGGTGGTAGAGGATGGCGGTGCCGCTTGGTCGTCTTCCCCTTGCGTCGTCTTCTTCTTGCTTCTTGTTCTTTCTTCAGCTTTTAAATTCTTCTTCAATCTCTAGTTCCTCTTCTTCTTCAATTTTTTTTTCTTCTTATTTAGTGTTTTTCTTTACTTCTTTGTTGCCTAATGCCTGAAGTGATATGCAATGGTTCTATTTATAAGAAATTTCTGGGGTCAGGTGTCTATATTTATGGACAGGTGTCGCGGTTTATGCATGCAAAATGGATTATATAAATGTTTTAGTATATTTTCTACCACATGAATTTTTTGATGTATAATTTTATTTTTAATTTTTTTTAAAAATTCGATATAAACTTTTAATGTTATTTTATGAATTATTGTGTGGTCAAAATCTTTAAGAAAAATCTTAAATTACGTGCTACAGTTTTATTTCATAATTTACAATTATTGGTGTTTTATATCATTTTGTTTTTGAGCTTCGGTTTTAAAATTAAGTATAAGGTTTTGCCAAGAATCTTGTTTCAAGTCTTTTTATAATTTAATTACCATTTGTTTCTCTTCTTATTTAGTTGCCGAATATTACATCCTTCCCACCTTTACTAAATTTGGTCCTCTAAACTTTACTTGGGTTAGGTTATAAGGCGTCGTAGCATAAGTGAAAATTTTAGATATTTAAGTAGCATATCAATCTCCTTTTCCCAGGTTGCTTTTGTACCAAAGTGGTTATCTTAATATTTTTCTTGACGAGTAGAATCACTTTATTGCAAAGTCGCTTTTTATCCTATAACGGAGGTACCCTCGACAACCTTTCTTAAGTCTTTGGGCTCTGGTTATTGGTATAAAGAGCGAGGGTGAAGAAACTCATTGTTTCTTAAAGAAAAACTCGCCTTGTTGATATCAAGATTGTATACTAAAAATCATAATTTTGATTTTAGTATTTACTTTTATTTATAATAAAATTAATTTTTTTATTTTATGATAATCTTAATGAGTAATGTATGCATTTTATTATTTATTTAATGTTGTGCATGCGTGTCTTTTATTCTACATAGTATTTAATCTGGTGTGTAGAGTTCGATTTATACACAGAAAATCAGATTATCAGGCCAGTTCGATATGAAAGATTTCAGGGAAGCGAATCACATTCTTGAGATCAAACTTATACGAGATTGAAAATAAAAAATGTTGGGCTTATCACAAGTTACTTATATCGATATGATCCTTGCTCGTTTTAAGATACAAGATTCCAAGAAAGGGTTTCTTCCTTTCAGGCATGAAATTACTCTACGCAAGGATTAGTGCCTTAAGACAGTTGTTGAGATAGAGAAGATAAAAGGAATTCCTTATGTTTCGACAGTAGAAAGTCTCATGTATGCTATGTTTTGCATTAGACCTTATATTTGTTTTGCCGTTGGCATAGTTAGTAGATATTAGTCTAATCTAGGGCAGTAGCATTTGACAACGGTAAATCATATAATCAAGTACCTAAAAAGGATTAGGGCTTATATGTTGGTTTACTAGAAAAATGATCTAGTACCTTTGGGGTACACAAACTCAGATTTTAAGTTAGATAAGAATTTTCGAATGTCTATATCGGGATATGTGTTTACATTAGGAGGTGAAGCCATAAATTGGAGGAGTATCAAGTAGTCCTGCATTGCTGATTCCACCATGGAGGTCGAATACATGGCAGCTTTTGAAGCAGCCAAGAAGGCTGTTTGACTCAGGAACTTCTTGCTAGATTTGGATGTGGTGCTTTCAATACAGTCGGCTATTACAGTGTAGTCGGTTATTACACTTTATTGTGATAATGGTGGAGTAGTTGTCAACTCGAAGGAACCAAGAGCTCACAAGAAAAAAAAAGCACATCGAGCATAAATATTACATAATACGAGAGATTGTATAGAGTGATAAAATTGTTGTGACCAAGATTGCATCAGCAGACAACCTTACAGATCTTTTTACAAAGAGCTTACCAGCTATGAATTTTGATAGTCACGTAGAGGGTATGAGAGTCAGATGTATGGCAGCATGATTTTGAGTATAAGTGGGAGATTGTTAGAGTTGTATACTAAAAACTATGATTTTGATTTTAGTATTTAATTTTATTTATTAAATAAATAAAAAATTTTATTTTATGAAAATTTTAATGAGTAATGTATACGTTTTATTATTTATTTAATACTGTGCATGAGTATCTTTTATTCTACATAGTACTTAATCTGGTATGTAGAGTTCGACTTACACACAGAAGATCAAATTATCGGTTATTGTAGAATATAAGTTTATGATTCACAGTCTTAGATGAAGTTAGACAAACCATCGATACGATTGTAGTATAATATTTTTAGTAGATCTGTCTTGATTATGGAGAACGATAATTATTTCGACAATTGTTTCGACTTATTGTGTTAGTACACTTTGTGTATATTGAAAGGACCAAATTGGGACAATTAATTTTATACTGACTATATAAATTAATTTATACCCTATGATTATTATGAATGCTTATGCTCTCAATCCCGAAATAATTATTATTCACGTATATTTAATATTTGTTATATTGATTCATTAAAGGATGTGATTTTTTATGGGTCTATAATTTCGGTGAGTTGAATAACGATATTAATTATATAATGAATATTAATTATTAACGAAATTCACATTTTGAAATAACGAGATTGATGATACCCCATTGAGAAAGTATATAAGTTTTGATCGAGTCAAACCCTGCAGATGGATTTTATAATTCTATAGTCAAATAAGTTAATTGGAAGGTCTTAAGATTTTTTTTTTGAAGTCGATTAAATATAATTGTCAGTAATTTAATATAATCACCGGGTATCTGTAATCTTAACGTGAGAAGAATAAATAAGCATTTAATAACAAGAGCTCGAATACTTCGATTTTAAGAATAAGACTGAGAGTGCAATTATAGTTCTTTAGTATAATAAATTATAATTTATATTTTTATGAAATTACTTCTGGGTTGAGGTAGGATTTCATAATTGCATTAGAAACTCACGTCTTATTTACTCTATAGATCCCTACTGTAGCATATTTATATGCAGTTAAAAATCCTGATGCCATATCTCTCATATTCAGTCAATTGACGAGGAGGCTAGGATTTTCACGTTTCTTGAAAACCTAAGCCTAGTCAATACGAGTTTTGAAGAACACAAAGAACATAGCTCATACTACAATCGTGTTCTTGTATTCGAAAATACAACAAAAGACTTGTTTGGAAGAATTGACTTCTAGTCAATTACTGCAGCGGCTTGTTGACTAAAGTTTTTGGCATTAAGCGGAATCAAATCAATCAGTCTTTAACAAGTATAATTCTAAACTAACTTTGGGAGTTATACCCAGTTTTTCTTTTGACTGTTCGATATTAAGAATTTTTAATCTGGAGCATGTTTCAGTGATTGCCCGCCTGGATTATTTTTGACTAAAATCATCGACATAATCTTAAGATCTTGGCAGTTTGCCCACAATTGGTATCAGAGCCGTATTTGATTTTGTATGATTGAATCATGGGTTTGAGTTGATTTGTATTGTGTTAACTTTGTTTTGCAGCCAATTTAATCCCGACTTTAATAGTCATTATTCTTTGCATGTTTGATAGCATTGTTTGAATGATATGATTATTATTTTTTTAACCACGAGTGTTGATCATGGTAGATTGATTGTGAACTCCTCTGAGACATTGGGTCAATGTAGTATTTTATTTCTCAATTCTATGTTCTTGTTTTGGTTTCAATGTAATTAATACAACGAAGAACAGCTTGAAGGAGAAAAACAGCAAGCAATAGTGCGGCCTAGCCAGCGCACACACACGATGTAGAGTGCGCGGTGGTGCGAGGCAGGCGCGGGGTAGGTAGCGAAAAGGCTTGAAGACGGCGACGCGCACGCGGTGTGCGGCATAGCCAGCGTGTATGGCGCGATGCAGTGCACATGCAGCAGCGCAAGGCGAGGCACACGTGGAGTGGCCAGGCACGGAGTACGGCAGCGGCCAATGTAGCGATGGCGTTGGTGAGCAAACTCGGTGACGGCCAGGCAGTGGTAGACAGGTGTGGTAGTGGCTTGCAGTGGCTATGTGTTACAGAAGTTCTGTTGGCTGCAGAGTTCTAAAAGGCTAGAATTCTGATTCTGTCAAGATTATAAGTTTTCTAGATGAACAGGAACTTTTTGGATCAAAGAGTTTTAACTTGACCATAAAATGTGGGATTTTATGCATTTATTTATTTAAATGCTTGTATATTTTTATTTGGTTCATACTTTTTGTTCAGTTTTAATTAATTCTGTTATTTGAAATTAATTTTTTTATAACAAAAAAATAAAATAAAATATTCTTAAATTAATTAATTAATTAATTTTGTTAAAGAAAATTTTGAAATTTTATTTTGTTACTCAAAAATACGTTCAAGATGGATTTTAAAAAAAATCTAAAATCTTAAAAATGTCCTGATTAATTTCAAATTTTGTATGAATTAAAATAGTATAATTTTAATAAATTATTTTTTCGAATTATGTGTAACGAGAAAATAAAATAAAATTTTAAAGGTCTTATTTAAAAAAATTTTTTAATAAAATATTTAAAATTTTTATTTGTTACATATATAACACGTAAAAATGGTTAAAATCGAAATATTTTATAACGTGTGATGTTCGAAAATTATAAATTTATTTTAATTAAACAATTTTTTATAACTCTCAAAATTATTTTAAAAATTAAGTGGATAAGAAAATTTATTCACAGATAAATCCTACGGTCGTTATCACTAGTTTGTAGGCGATGTAATTAATTTTGTGTGTTGGCTTTAGGGACTTTCTCCCAATCGGACAGAATTAATTATGGTATCACCGATACAAACCTCTTTTATGAATAATTCTCGATAATTGTTAGTGTAAATCAATTCTCTATGTAAAGGGTTCATTGTGAACTAATTGATTCGGGATTAAACGATGATTTGTACTTAACTGTAAATAATAGTATTCTTTCCATTTGAGTCATAACTATTATTTATAGGACCGAAACTACGTCAGTTATTTAATTTTACTTGGTAAGATCTATTACCAAGATAGTAAAATTAATAAGAATTGGTCTATTTGAATAAATTCTGAATAGTAGATGACATTCCCATTGAGGCATGTTATTCACGGTATACCAGGCTGCTGACGATTTTTTTTAAAAAAAATGGTAAAGGGAACCAATTTTAAAATAAAATTCAAAATTTTTACTCATTGTAATTAATTATTTTTAATTATGTGATTCTCAGGATAAAATGACTTTTAATCCATTCACGACTATACTTAAAGAAAATAAACTTACGGGTCCTAATTATGTTGATTGAAAAAGAAATCTTGATATCGTTTTAACCGCCAAGGATTATAAGTTTATGCTATCTGAGATTTGTCCATCAGTACCTGATGAGGAGGCCACCGAACATAAAATTTAGACTTATCAAAAGTGACAGAAAACTGATCAGATAGCTCATTATTACATTTTGGCTTACCTGTTAAATGTATTGCAGCATCAGCATTAGTTTATACGCAGTGCTTATGACATGATTATGAACCTTAAAGAGATGTTTGGAGATTAAAATCGTGCCACTAGGCAGGTAGGCATAAAATCATTGATGAACACAAACATAACTGAAGGCACCCAAATTAGAGATCATGTTTTGAAGATGATTAATCTTCTGAATGAACCGGAGATCCTCGAAGCTGAGATTAATGGAAAAACCTAGGTCGATATCACACTCTAGTCGTTGCCTGATAGCTTTAAGTAGTTTTGCCTTAATTATACAATTAACAAACTCAGTTTTTACCTGACAGAACTACTTAAAGAACTTCAAGCAGCTGATAGTGTTCTTAGGAAGCTAAGTAATGTCTTTGTTGCTGAAAAGTGTTCTTCCTCTAAGCCAAAAGACAAGAAGAAGAAAAAATTTAAAAACATGGAGACACGGGTAAAAAGGCAGCTAATGGGCCTAAAGTTGGTGTGAGAAAGCCAATAGAAAAGTGTTTTTATTACAACTAGACAGGGCACTGGAAAAAGTAATGCCAGTTTATCTTGACAAGCAGTATAACAAATGTAATTTCTGTTTACTAGTTATGAAAACATGTTTAGCAGTGTTATCTATTGGTACCTGGTGTGTAGATACGAGATCATGTCTACAATTCTTTACAGTGGTTGCAAGAAACTAGGCAGCTCAATGATGGGGAGATATACCTACACATGGGCAATAATACAAGAGTGACAGCAGTTGTAGTGAGAGATGTCACTCTCAGTTTTAGTTAAAATAGGGTTTCAATATTGAGAGATTTTCTTTAGAGATATTTTCTTTATATACCTTCTATTATTAGGAATTTAATTTTTATTTCTAGGTTGGTTAAAGATGGATATTTGATTTATTTTAATAACTCTGTGGTTATTAAGGATAATAAACATTTTATATGTTCTAGTACATTGGTGAATAATTTTTATGTTATTACTCCTATCTCTTATACACTGCAACTGAATGAATTGAATAATACATCTAATTTACCACTTAAGAGAAATGTACATTCTTTAATGAACCAAACGTATCTTTGGCACATATGCATAGGCCATATAAATCTGAAAGGAATAGATAGACTGATTGAAGATGGCCTTTGAGTTCATTGGAAGTGGATGCACTTTTAATCTGTGAATCTCGCTTGGAGGGTAAAATGACCATGGGTCTATTTTCGGCTAAAGGCTATAGAGCTAAAGAACAATTGAAATTGGTTCGCTCTGATGTATGTGGACTGAAGACTATCTTGGCTAGAGGAGATTTTCAGTATTTTGTCACTTTTATTGATGATTACTCAAGGTATAGATACATTCATTTGATGCACCATAAGTCTGAATACTTTGAGAAATTCAAAGTATTTAAGGCTAAAGCGGAGAAACTTATGGAAAAATGTATCAAGACACTGTGGTCTGACTGTGGTGGTGAATACCTCTTTTGAGAGTTTAGGAATTTCTTGTCAGTATTGAAGATTACATTCCAGTTGACTACACCGGGTACTCCGCAGCAAATGGTGTAGCAGAAAGAAGTAATATGACTTTTATAGAGATGGTAAGATCTATGATGAGTTATTCAGAGTTACCCGATTCGTTTTGAGAATTTGCATTAGAGACTGCAGCTTATATTCTGAACTTGGTACCTTCTAAGTCAGAACCTACTACTCCCACAGAATTGTGGACTGGGCATAAGCCTAGTTTAAGATATATTCGGATTTAAGGGTGTCCAGCACGTGTTGAATGAGAACACAGTTAAGTTGGAACCGAGAACAAAAGTCTATTTTTTTATTAGATATCCAAGGGGAATAAATGGTGTTTTATTTTATAATTCTAAGGATCAGAAGGTCATTGTTAGTACCCATACCCAATTCTTGGAAGAAGATTACGTAATAGATCACAGGCTCAGAAGTAGGAATGTTTTGAAAGAGTTGAGAGGAAATACCAATAGTACGGGAGAAGCACCACGAGAAAGTGTCATTGATATTCTATTGTCTCGTCGTAGTGGGAGGATTATCGGGATACGTGCAGATCTTGAACCAGATTAGGGTACTACTATTGACATACCGATTTCACAACCAGAGCAACATGTGAAAATGGTGCACATGGTTCAGAATCAGCATAATGTGTCACTGCTAGTACACAGATGCAGGTAGTGCCTTGTCGTAGGGGAGGGTTGTTCGTCAACCCGATTGGTATATGTTATTGGATGAGTTTTTTGAGTTTTTTGATAGGATCCTAATAGAACAGGATATCGAACCCTATAACTACAACGAAGAACTCTAAGATAAAGATACAGATCTTTGACAAAGGGTTATGAATTCAGAGATAGAGTCTATGTACTCTAATCAAGTCTGAAAACTTGTAGAATCATCCAAAGAGATAAAACCAATCGGATACAAGTGAATCTATAAGTAAGAAGAGAGGAGCAGAAGGGAAGGTGGAAACCTTCAAACTTAGGCTTCTTACAAAAGGGTTTACTCAGAAAGAAGGGATCGATTATAAGGAGACCTTTTCGTCAGTTGCCATGCTTAAATCTATCCGGATTCTCTTATCCATTACGGTTCATTTTGATTACGAAATTTGGCAAATGGACTTCAAGACAGCTTTTCTTAACGGAAGTCTTAACGAATGTATCTACAACCAGATAATTTTATAGCAAAGGATCAGGAGCACATGTTGTACAAGCGTAAAATATTTATTTATGGACTTAAGCAGGTATAATCAATCAGTGGATAGTGTAGACACCCTAATTCGACCCCGCCTAATTTTAGGTGAATCCGATGATGAAAACAGTTGGAATGGTGTTTCAGTACGATCCTCGAAAAATGATCCAAGCTCAGTATTTGAACCCAATCATCAAAACCTTCAAACCAGTGAAATCATCATTGAACCGCTACATTGAACCATGGGATCGCCAACTCCATTGTGGTGACCGCCAATAGAACCTCTTGGAAGCTTCACCTTTTTGTGGCGACCGCCATGTCCATACCCGACGACCGCCGACTTTAACATAGCGACCGACAACTCCAACATGGTGACTGCCAACTCCAACCTGCCGACCGCCATAAGAAGCTTCTGGAACCTTTTGAAAAGTGGCGATCGCCAACTCCAAAAATCCTGACGTGTCCCAAAACGTGTCAATATCTCATTGGTTGAAGAATTCTATAAATACCATACCCCATGGTACGTTTTCAGGACTTAATTTTAGAGAAAGGTTTAGTGAGAGAAGCTCTGCTGAGTCGCCGAGAAATTTTGAGCCTCAACGCCGAAACCTAGCTAAAATACCGAGAGCTAAGCCTCCGATACTGAAGTCCTGAAACCCTAGCTTGAATCATCGTCCGAGGATTGAATTGTCCATTGCCATTTCCCAACTCGAGGATTCCTTATTGATCCAGATACTTTGCTTGGATTCCCAGCCTTTCTAACTCAATTTTCTATCTCTTTGGAGTGATCGGATTAATTTCATTGTTTCATTTGTTTAACATTGCTTACATAGTTACTTTGATCATTAAAATTATATGTTTAGCTTATTTAGTTTGTTTAACCTTGCTTAGCTTGCTTGCTTACTTAAATTTAATTATTTTATTGCATTACATCATTAAAGAGTGCTAACATTTTTAACAATTACAATTTTTCAATATTGTTAATTGTTCTAATAATGCATTTACATTCATGCGAATGTGGTTGCTAATACTACATTTGCATTTGAGTTAAATAGTTGTAATTAATTTTTTTTTACCCTTTAAGCATTACTTCAATTTTCTTTACTAGTATATTTTATTTTATTTCTCTTTCTTTCTTTTTTAATGTTAATTTAATATTTCATGTAATGTTAGTATTTCTTTTTCTTTTTCTCTTAATATTGGTTAAATGTTCCTTAATGCTAATATCCCTTTTCTTTTTCTTTTCATTTAATGCTAATATTTTATTTTATTTTATTTTCTTTCTTTTTAATATTAGTTTAATATTTATTTTCAAGCATTTATTTTTCATCTTCCTTTTCTTTTCTTTAATAGTAGTATAATTTTCTTTTCTTTTATTATTAACTTTAATTTTCTAATAATGTTCCTTTTAGTATTTCTTTTCTTTTAATGTTAGTATTTATTTTTCTTATAAAACTCTATTTTTTTTATTTTTCTATAGTTTTATTTTTCTTTTCATGGTACTTTTCTTTTATTAAAACCAAAAATCATAAAAAATCTTTTAATCTAATTCTTATTCTTTAAATGTAATTTTCTTTGATTTAATTTTTTCTTTTATTTTTTTTATCTCTTTCAAAAATCATAAAAAGTACTTTTCTTTAATTTTTTTTATCTCTTTAAATGTAATTTTTTTTTCGTTTAATTTTCTAACCCTTCTTATTTTGGCTTAATTTTTTTTTGTAAGCTTTTTCTTTATTTCTTTTTTCTTTCAAATTAAATCTTCAAATATTCTCTTATCATATTAATATATAAAACACTTGTTATTAGGTTTCATTATTTTTCTTTGGTAAACTTTTTAATATATGATTTTCACATTGCTTTTATCTTGGTTATACTTTTGATAGTTTAATAATCTGTATATTTTATATGTTAGTTTAGTGTTATATTTAGAATAGTTTGGCTTATTTTGTAACAAATCATTTTTAGATAATTTTAGCATCTTTTAGCATATTTTTACTCTTTTATTTGAATCATGCAAGTTTAAGTTGTTTTAATAATATCGCATGTGGGAGTGCTCTATGTATCCTTTAACTAGAAATTGCATGTCGTAAGATTTAGAATTTTTCTTTTGGTACTTGTTTTATTTGGCGTTCTATATACATATGTTATGTATTTTCTATATTTGATTTTGAATATTCTCTTTTTGCCTCTATTTTTTTTATTTGCATGCATTTGAAAAATCATATTAAAGAACCAATGATGATTAGTAGAGGCCAACCTTACGGTTGGGTGAACGGAGTGCCTAACACATTCTGCAATTAGTACCTTAGCCCCCGAACTCTTTTTCTCTGGTTAACGTATTAAAGATCGGTAGTTATTTTTATTTTTTTTAGTTTTTCTCAAAAACTAAGTAGCGACTACATTTTCAACAAAAAGTGATTTTTCAAAATCTAGTTTTCAAGGTGTTAAGATATTTTTCAAACATATTTGAATTTTTTTATTTTTGACTATTTTTCAAAAATTCCAAAAATCCTGGTGTCCCATATAGGAAACAAACTGAGCTCTCAAGCACTGCCACGATGTGTATTATGTCAAACTAAAACTATCATGAAAAACTAAAACTTATCATGAAAAGTTTTGAAAAATATTGATCAAATCAAACAATTTACATCCTTACATGAAAGTCCACTGTCATGCCTTGTTTGGAGAAATGATCGAGAAACGGGATTAACCCTTCCACCACATTGTCCCTACTGGTCTTAACTAGAAACCGTTGGAATCGGCAGTGATTAATCAACACCCAAGCATGTTTCCTCTGGCCCTTTCACATCTCCTCGTCGACGTTGAATATTCTTTGGCCTAAAACTTCGAAGGCCTTATGGAAATCCACGCTTTTGAGGAAGTTAGGGAAGTCGGTGCTCATAACATGGTGCACATTCGCCGAATCAGCGGTAACCAAGGTGTCCATATTTGCGAACGAAGGCCATTTGACCTCGTATGTGTAGCACGTCTGCTCTAAAACCTCTATGACGCTGTTGTGAAGGTCGTTGAAATGCATGAGAATGCTCGACAACATCTCGATGAATGACCAGTTTGGGGGATGCCAGTGATACAGATTTGGTTTATGCACCCTGGGTGTGTCCCCAGTGTAGGAAATGATTTATTGGATATTGTTGGCCTGGAGTATGGCGTGGACCCCATGCCGTTGCCATTGAGTAAAACAGCTATGGCATGAAGCCAGGCGATGTGGTTACTATTCGCAACGAGGTGCGATGATGGCTTTGGTGATCAAGTCCCATTAAGTCTAATCTGGTGATTCCCGGCGTGGAAAGCATTCAGAATTTATTCTAGTTTGTGCAAAATAGTGAATGTGTATGAAAATTCATCCAATCACACAATCATAGGC
>JAULJZ010041401.1:0-14510 GCA_032270985.1 Heliamphora pulchella
AGCAGATACGAATGATGAGGAGATAAATGAACGTGATGCACCAGTATCAAATAACACATGGGCCCAAGAATTGAAAATTAATAAAGTACCTCGTATCACTGGAGCATTAGTAGTAGCCTCGTGTAGCTCAAGATTTGACGAAGTACCAGCTTCAATTATGGCATAAACTCTTCCTTGAACTCCAGATGTTTTTCCCTGTCCTGTACCCATAGGTTGACGCACAGATTGTACTGAAGAAGCTTCCCTGGGAGCCCGAACTACTTGCACCCCAATCTGTCGAGTTGGATGGTCATATGTCTACCGCTGAGTAGGTTGTGTAGTAGATGTTTCTTGGCCAGTTCTTTCTTGCGGACATTCACCTCTAACGTGCCTCTCTTGACCACACTGAAAGCATCTGATGGATCCCTTCTCCTGAGGTTGTCCTTGTGTCGAATTCTACTATTGCCTTGGTGCTTGCTTCCTTTATGAACATTCTCTAGCTCGGTGTCTATGCTGCCCACAAACAAAACATGCAACTTCCCTTCGCTCCAGCTGTTTCGTCGAGGCGACAGATGGGGTGGGCACGGAGCGTTGGGTCTGATAAGATCTCTGTGGCGCTGAGCTCATGTTGCCCTGTTCTAGTCTTCGTTTCTTATAAGGTCGTCCCTCTTATTGTGTTGTTCTAGCCACCGACGGTTGCCTCCTTTTCATGATCCTGCGATTATCTGCCACAGCGCTTTCTATTACCATGGCCGTCTCCACCACCTCCGAGAAAACCCTCAATCGAAACCCTATCACTTTTTCTTGAATAGCGGGTTGTAAACCCCTCTCAAACCTCTTGGCCTTCAATTCCTCCGTCGACACCATTTTGGGCGCGAACTTTGACGAACTTGTAAACTTTGCTTCATATTGCAAAACAGACAAATTACCTTGTATTAACGATAGAAATTTCTCTCTATATGTATCTCAAATGAACTTTGGAAAATATTTCTCTAGGAACACTGCTGTAAATGCTGCCCATGTACCGTCCGTTGTCATCATAGCAAACTCCCACCAGTCATTTGCCCCTTCCCGAAATTGAAAGTAGCAAATCCGACCCTAAGGTCGTCTTCCACTATTTGCAAAGTATCTAAAATTCGGGTGACTACCTTCAGCCATTCCGTCGCCACCCGAGGTTCGGGTTCCCCAGCATAAGTCGGAGGGTTCAAGCGTTGAAACTCTCTCATCATCATTGTAGCCCTTCCGTCTATATCCCGTGTTCCTCCTTGGTTAGCCACATCCCCTACCAAGGTCCTCAATGCATTTAGTATCGGTTGATTTACTATTGTACCCCCAACAGGCTCCTGCAGGGCGTTAACATCCCCTTCTTTAGGAACTGGCGCTCTCCCGCGCCCCTGGCTGTGACCGCGACCTCTACCTCCTTCTCGCCTAGGTGGCATCACTATACGAAAAGAAAACAATCGTTAATATATAATTCGCAAACAAATCGACACTCCCTCCCCAGAAATTTTAATTTTAAGCACAAATAGGGCTATCCTACTCAAACTTAATCACACAAACACATAAACGCATACCGAGGGAAAAGCCTCAAAGTAACGCGACAATCCGACCAACTAATTCAGATTTCTCATAGAAAGAACGTCGGCTAAACGCTTTTCTATTTCCAATCCCAAAATAGTTCATCAGACGCCAAATGGCAAGCCACATCACCCTAGGACTCAACCTCCATGCTCATATAAACACATAACATGCACAAGAAATACAACCACAATCTCATGCAAGCACATAAACCATGCTGTGTAGTGGTGCCTAATTATCATCAAACAATTCTCATACAAAGTCGTCCTCACATCCCACGGTTCTGATATCATTTTGTCACGCCCAAACCCGGGTCCGTGAACTAAACCCAAAACATGCCATACATAAATTCTATCCATAGATAAAACCCTGAGACATAAGAAAATGTTGGACATAGTACATATCATACAAAAAGTTAAATAGAATAAACTAAGCTCCAAAATTACATTTCTAGATTCATCACAAAGAGTTTGAAATAACATACATTCCATGTTAACTATCATTTTCATTACATCCCTTTCATTATCTTGTATACAACAAAATAAAAAAATAAAAAAATAAAAATATCATGTCTCCCATTCTTTGTTCTTTCCAAAAAGATCCATAGCTTTGCTATCACCCTGCTCGTCAGAACCTGAAATGTGTTTGACATATATACATGAGCCGAAATTCGTAGGATAAAAATTAACTCATATCTAATGCATGATTTGCGAGGTGTGATGGATGTAACTAAAGAAAATGCATATTTTCACCAAGTTTATCCTGTTAACACACACACATTCACGCACACCCTGACTTATCTCCATTTATCTATTTCTTTACCATTCATCAATCTTTCATTTTTCATTCTCGGTTTTGCAAAACAGTATCACCTCTAATGAACCGATGTCGGGTGCAGCTTATAGAAACTCCTCCCTATTAATCCCAATAGGCTACGCGAAACTATTGGATAATAGAAAGCTCTATAACTCACCACGACGCAATACCACATTTTGGGGACTAATCCGTGGGCATGTGGCCCCCCATTTTGCGCAAGTTTTCGGTCTTTTACCGCGGAGCCGCTAGCCCAACTTAATCCACATAAATTCGTACGGTTCATTTTAGGTTAATTAGATTCATTTTCATAACCCGAAAGTCCAACCCATAAATGGTTCCTCTCCCACTTATTACCATACTATATCATTATAATTCTCAACCCAAAGTTACCATCACAACTTTCGGTATTTAATTCCTCATTTCCCAACTTTCGTTGCACAGTTTCGCATAAATCACAGTGTTACCAATTTCTCATAGATTACAATATTATCACATACCCATAACACAATGTTGATATCAAGAGGAACACCTCAATTTAAAAAAGAATACACCCATCATGCATACGTATACATATATCAATTTAAAACTTACGTTTAGTGTAAAGAAAACGCAATCCACAGGTCCAATGCATGCAACCCAACTCAATTTAGATATATCTAAAAATGTGCCACAAGCTCAAGGGACTAGAAATTTAGTAAAAAGGGCTAACATGAATGAAAATATGTTTTTCCAAAACATTTGGCTAAAAACGGGTGAAAATGATTTTAAAATTTTGACAAACTCTCACTATTTTGATCATAACTTTTTGTAAAAAATGAATTTTTTTGTGAGAGTAGTCTTGTGGGAAAGAGAACTTCCGGGGCTTCGATTTGAGTACAAGAACGGCCCAATTTGGAGTTCGAATGAGAGAGATATGATCAAACAAAGTTGGCCTTGTGTAGTCGATCCGCTCGAGCGGCCAGGGCTCCGCTCGAGCGCGCTGGCACCCGAGAGAAACCCAGATTTATCCCTGTTTTGAGCTTCAAACTTCCCAACACATAACCCATACAAAAAATGCTTCAAATCTTTAAATTTTAAACCAAAAACACTAGATTCAAGTCTCACAACCCTTTTTGATATCTCAAATCATCAATTTGATGGGTAATCACTTCCCAAAAACCTCCATTCTTGTGAAAACCAACCCAACCCACACACAAACTTACCAATATGATAATTAAGTATGCAATTGACCTAATTTTTACTCATATATACAAAATATCAACTCAAATCTACGTAAGACATGTGAGATAATCTAAATCGTACCTCGAATTTACTCGAAAGCTTGTGATTTCTTCAAATCTCTCTCCTAGGGTTTGGAAGTTGGGTTTCCTTGCTCTCCCAAGAATTTATCTTCAATTTCCTTGTTCCCAAGCTTAATCTTCACCTTAGATCTCTCCTCATCTTGTCTCCATCTTCAATTTGAGTGGTGGAGAGTTAGGGTTTTGAGAATTTTGGTAGATTTCTCTCAAGAAGAGAGAGAGAGAGAGAGAGAGAGAGAAATAAGAGAAAAGAAAAGGTGGCTCACATGGATAAGGAGGGCCACATATATATGTATATATGTATATAGATATTCTCTTGATTTTTCTCCTAGGTTCGAGAATTCTCTAAACTTATCCCGATAGCCCGCTCGAGCAGTGGTTCTTGAACCTGAATCTCATCAATTTCTCTTAAATTAAACTCAAATCTCTAACCTCACTCTTATTATCTCGTTTAAATTTTTTCCATAATTATGTTGTTAATATTAATCATTATTCTGGATCTTCGGATTATTCTAAAACTCATTAGTCCGTCCATGATCCTTCATATTATTAAAACTCATACTTTAATTTTGTCACACCATAATATTTAACCGAAAGGAAAGATTAACAAAATAAAATAAATACGTACCGGATTGTCACAGGTTATGGCGATTGGAGTCTCTCTGTACGTCTCGGGGTCATCAAAGTTGATGGCTGGATCATGCAAATTGATGATTCCTCTCTCATATGTAGGCCTCTGATACGGCATCCATCCTATGGTCAACAAATCTCCCAATTGCATCTTAAATCCAGGAGGAAAGTTTAAGCGATAGAGTCTTCGGCTACATTTTTCGATCACACGTACGGGTCCTACGTAGCGCAAAAAAGCCTCCGATTTTCTCCACATGCACATGTGCTCCAGATAAATCCTGGTGTACATGCGATCCCCCACATAGAAGCCTTGGCACTCGAGACGACTATAGTAAATGGCGGTATCCATTGGTTCGTCTTCATTAAACTCGGGTAGAGGTGCCTCAAGTTGATCGTATGGGAAGCCAACCGCTACTTCTTCTTCTTCTTCTTCATCATCCTCATCCTCATCGTCATCAGCATCAAAATCTTTCTCATTCGGTTCTTCGTCTATCTCTATCTCATCACCTTCATCATCTGGGTTGGCTTGCCATTCCTCCGGAAAAACCCACACTAAAGGGAAGGCATCGATCGGTTCTTGCTCCTCCATGGGTATCTCTTCTGGGTCCTCTTCTGAATCTTCTTCAGGATCTGAGTCTTCAGGTTCTGTTGCTACCCATGGTTCCCCAGTTGGTTTTACGTCGGACGTCATTCTAAGAAAGGAAAGATAGAGAAAACCCTAAGGTAAGAATTTTAAGTTGTTAAAATTTATAAGTGATAATTTATTAGTCCAGACATTCTACAGAGTTTCTACGCTACAGAACTCGCAATCTCCCATTTTCCAAGGCCTGAAGGTTCACTAAACCAAGGCTCTGATTCCAATTGTAACACCCCGTTCCTCGGGCATGTTGAGATATATTTAACTATAAATAAGGGACATATTCTAGCCGAACATTCATAAATACATAAGATAGTTACTACATCATTAACGATTTAGAGTTTGTTCAGAATACTTAATAATTACAATCATTCAGAAAAATTTAACAAAAGTTACAATATGCCTATGAAAAACTGAACAAAAGATCCAAAAAATAAACGTCTTACGTCTTCAAGCTGCGTCGTTGGGGTTAACCGGCTCCTGTCACTCTCCCCCTTCTTCGTAGTCTTCTTCCTCGACGAATACGCATTTCTCAAAAGGTCCTTCTTCTTCACCTGTGGCACTAATGCCATGAGCCAAAGCCCAAAAGCAAATTTCCTAAATTATCTGACAAACTCATAACAAAATATTCTACAATACATATTGTATAATACCCAATGCAAATTTAAGGGCAAGAGATGGACAACTTATCATTTTCAATAGTGCAAGCACATATAAGAACAGTGATGCGAATGCATGATGCAGATGAATACAATGTAGTAGCCCAACCCGACATACTCCAGGATAATATCATGAATTCCACGCCAATAATTACATAGTAGACTTGATGGTTTATTGATCACTTAACCTATCCTAGCCTCGTTATGAAAGGTAAATGCTTGCCTCGGCTACATACCTTAGCCGTTTTACTTAATGGAAACGGCGTGGGGGCGGGCCACCCAATTTTTATCAGCCACCCTTATACGGGCCAACCGTCTCACATTAAGAACTAAGATGCTTGTTAAGCGTCAACCCAAAGTCTAAATAAAGCTAGTGACGAACCCATGGTGCCTAATTCCCCTTTTTATAATAAATAATCTCCCAATTTAATTTTAAATATGGCAACCAGGAACGTCCTAGATCCACAACCACTGAATAACGATTTTTATGTCACCCAACCCAATTTGAAAGGCACAAAGGACTTTGATAACTCAAGATGTAATGCAGGAATTCTTATGATGTGCATTATGCTTTTCGCGTACAATTGATTATAGTATGACATGGTATAGCACATGATACAACTTGCTAAAACCTCAAGTACAAGCATGTGAAACATAAGCATAATTTATGTGACATACAATCGAACCATCGGCATGAGTTCATTTCATCAAAAGTATCATTTTCATATACTAATTACTTAAAAAGTTCATATAAGGTTCACGCACTCAAGTTCCATAAGTAACACGTTATTCGAACACTTAGCCAATTTTAGGTAATTGTTTAATTACTAGTTTTAAAGTTGCGATAGTGTTTTCAAGTACTTAGACCTAGATTTAATTTTTGATATTTTAACACCTCTTAGATAAAAATATTCCCTACTACTTTCATGTTTATCACTAAGGTTAGATCCTAGAGCATGGAAGTCATTTATTTTATTTAAGTAAAAACTGTTTAGCATTTTGCAAAGAAAAACATAGAAATGGGGCCTCTGTTGGCCACCATTTTGGGGAATCAATTCAAGGGTTCTAGGTCAGCTTTTTGGTGAGGATTTAGTTTAAGGTGTTCCCTACAAGTTTTATATTTTGTGCTAGGGCAAGTTGTTCGGAAAAAAATTGAGAATTTGACTAATTTATAAAAAGGGCTCAGTCAGTCTAAAAATGGTCTACATAATATGTTTTTAACAGAGAATGCTCAAAACCTTTGGAGTATCATCCGAGGGAATTTGTAGCGACCCAGTATAGTTTTAATTAATTAATTTAACGTAATTAAATTCGTAGAAAATTATTTTCGATGGTAGATATTTCCTTATTGTTTGGGTTTGGCATGTCAGGATATTCGGAATAATAATTTGAGAACGATTCTAAGATTGTAGAAAATAATAAGATTTTAACTAAATAAAATGGGATGATTAATGGGGTAGATTTATATACATGAGAAAATATATGTTAAACACAATAATTTAATTAATGGATGGATGTGGAGCTTTCTAGAAATGTTGAGAATAAGAGAACAGAATAAAAAGGAAAGGAGAGTTTGTGGAAGAGAGAATTCTAGAAATCTTGAGAAAATTAAAGACCAAAACAAATAAGCCCCAAACCCCAAAATTTTTCTGCTGCGTCGAGAACCCAACCCCCACCGACTACGCTATCTTCTTCTCTGTTTTCTTTTTTTTTTCTCCATCCGAATTTGGTGGACCCAATTTCTCCCCGGACGAGCGCGAACTTCTCTCTTCTCCCGTTTATTTTTCTTTTTCCCCGTTGCCCTGCATTTCGGCCATAGTTATGGAGCTCAAGCTTGGAGATCAAGCTTTGCACTGCAAATTGAAGGATCAGAAGGACCAGAGAGAATGAGACAAACAACTAACAAAGAGGACACCTCCCACCGCGAGTGTTTGCTTCCTCCTCTCCCTCGACTCCTTATTTCTCTTCTTCCTTTTTATCTTGTGAGCATGAACTTAAAGATGAGCACCTCAGTTTTCACGACCTCTCTATGTCGCCGTGCACCTGTGACCACTATCGATCACTCGCCGACTACCGACACATCACTAGCTACCAGATCTGAGCTTCGATGTACCTCACCAGATCCCAAACCCTCTATCGGCTTTGAGTTAAGAGCTGCAACTAGCCTGTCTGGTTAGTGCCGTTCCAGCCTCCTCTTTTTTGTTTTTTCTTTCGGTTGGTTGACTCATAAAGTGAAGGCTTGAGATGAAGTCTACACCACATAACTCGTAGGAGCCGTGAGAAGGAGAAAGACAGAGATCCGGCGGCATTGATTGATTCCTCTTTTTCTCTCACAGGAAACTGAAGCTACTGCCGTGATAGGTTTATTTTCTTATTAGAACCATACGCTGATTTAGTTCTCACTAGTTCTTTCTCTGAGATGCATATCTATATGTGAATTTGATAATTTAGCCTAGATCCTGAAATGGTCTTGTAAACTTAAAAAAAAAAAGAAAAAAAAATCCAACCATCCAACCTTAATACACGAATTAAATAAATATTTAAACAATGTGATTATGTAATAGTGGATAATTACATAATGTTGGAACCTAAAGAGTATAAACCTAATGAATGATGGTTTAAATATTTATTTATTTTTTAATTGTGAATTCACTTAAAGGTGTGACTTGATGAGTTTTTAATTAAGTTTGTTAAATCTGAATTTGAACTCATAAAAGTCGAATAAAGATAGTAATTGGTTGAATAATTATAAATTTGTTATATAATTTAATGAAGTAAAATTGGATGAAAGTTGAATATGAGGTTGGTGAATGCTAACTTAATCTTTGTGGTTTGATAAACAATAATAAATTATAATTGGAGCTCTACTAAAAAGGGAATGATGTAAGGACAAATAGAAAAGAATTCTTGTTGTATAAGTATGAAATATGATTTGAAACTCAAGGTTGAGAATTATATGAAGTGATATCTAGCTTAGGTGACTAATAAAATGGGTGAAATGTATTGATTTATGTTAATGAAGATTTTAATTATGTTCTTAATCTAATGTAGTTATAACCAAATCTTGGGGTTGTTGGTAGAGTCTTATGATTTGTTAGTTTAAATTGGATGATATGCATTGAGGACTTAATTGGAAAGAAGTTGGGAAATTTTGGAACATTTGAATATTCGTGGCTCATATATTGAAAATTTAAAATAATATGGTTTCGACTATATAAGAATTGGACACAAGTTGAATGAAGGAATTATGAAAATTTGTTTCTTATGAATCCATGAACTATGAGTTTGTTAAATTTATAACGAAAAGATGATTTGGGAGTTATGACATGGGAATTGAAAATGGAATAAAACAACGATTTGTGAATATGAAACAAGGTTATGTAATTGTGAAACTGGACTGGGGAGATGGACTCCCGGTTGTTAATGAATGCTGATATGATTAATCAAGTATTGAACCAAAGATGATTGATGTGAATGTGATTAAATTGGGCTTGACTAGCTCCGCGTTAAAAAACTAGAAACTTGCGCAAGCTGGGTACCGTGTTCCCTCGGGTTAGCCCCTGTAAAATGGATTTGGGCACCATGTTCCCTCGGCTGAGGTTTGTAAAACGGGAATTGTCGTGGGGAGTTATAGAGCTATCTATTACCCAATGATTTCGCGTAGCCTATTGGGGAAATAGGAAGAGGTTTCTATAAGCTACACCCGACAAGGATATCTGATGATTGTAGTGGTGAGTTATAAAGCTATCTATTACCCAATGGCTTCGCATAGCCTATTGGGGGAATAAGGAGGGATTTCTATAAGCTGCACCCTACATTGGTTCAGCATTTGGTTTATTGAATTGAAAGTGAAATGTGAAACAAGAATTGAAGACTGTGAAAGAAAGTAATGATTGTAATGTGAATAAGAGTTAAATTAATAGTTGGATAATTGGTTAAGAGAAACTAAAACAAAAAAAAAACAAAAAAAAAGAAAAAAATTAAAAAAAAGAAAGATAAAGGGAAATTGTAATTTATGTCAAGACAAGAAAAGAAGAGAAATAAAAGAATGTAAATCTAAATGTTGGATAACAAAAAGGTGGATAAACAACTGATTAATTGAAGAGAGGGTTAATGGTTTGATAATGATAAATTGGAACGAATACAAGTAGAATTAAGAAGAAGATGAATTGGAAAATTTAAGAAATTATGAAATGAGAAAAGAAAATAATTGATTGTTATTGTAAAATATTCTGCTCATCCACACCTCACAAATCATGCATTGCACTTAATTTATTCTTTATTCTACGAGCTTCGGCTCAAGTTGTCTATATCCAAATTTTTTTCAAATTCTAATACAAAGAGAAGATGCAGAGGCATTCTGAGGTTTTGAAGAATGAAGAACATGAATTTATTTTTGATGGAGACATGTTGTTATCTTTTGCAAAATGTAAAGAATTTAAAGATGTAGTTCATGTAGACATGTTTTGGTTAGATGCATTTGCTCCTAAGTTTTATGTAACATAACTTTAAGAATCTAAGAATTTTCCCTTTGATGAATGCAATAATTATGAGAGATGAATTAAGTTTTACAGGTATAATATATGGTGGTGATGTATGTATGTTTCCGTGTATTTATGGACTGGTTTGGGACTTATGCTCCAGGCGGTGCCTGTGTATAAATTGTGATTTGGGTTTAGCAAGTTTACAAGTAATTTGGGATAGTCTGAAAAACATGAGAGACTCTGCCAAATTTCTTCTAAATTATATATAGAATATTTTGAAGTTTTAAGAAGGTTCTACCATAAGATTTGGTTTTATATAGAGAAGTCTTCTCGATTATTTTGTAAAGTTAGGTTATCAAGTGGGAATCACGCATCTCGGGTCGTGGGTGTGACTGAATGGTATCAGAGTACTAGGTTCGAATACCTATGAGCTGTGGGTAATGATGATCTTTGTGTGTGATTTGTTTGGTGATTATAGGCACCACTACATGGCATGAATTGTGTGCTTGCATGGGTTTGCGACTGAATTGTCTTGTGTGTGCTATGTGTTTATGTGTGCATAGGGGTTGAATCTTGGGAGTGACGTGACCTGCCTTTGGGCATCCAATTAACTATTCTGGGGTTCGAAATAGAAAAGCGTTTGGCCGACGTTCTTTCTATGAGAAATCTTGATTAGTTACCCGGAATAGCGTGTCATTTCTAGAGGTTCACCTTAGTATGTGAATGTTTGTTGATGTGATATTTTTCGATTGTGACTTATGTGTTAGGTGATTATCGAATATTAGATATTTGAAGAAAGTTTATAAATATCCTCTGAGGAGAAAGAGTTAGATTGAACTTAATATCGCTAAGTTTATAGTTCTTACCACAGGAAAGTCATGACTATGAGGTTGGAGTTAAGCTGTAGTTAGGATGTGATATGAGTCGTGGATGGTAGTTAGAAATTTGAACTTGGGAGTTAAGAGTCGATTGCTTGAAGATACGATAGACATTGTCATGATGTTAGTACTTTCAACGATGGTTAGTTGTCGATGGCATGTTAGTGTTATAACAATTCTTTCTTGATGCTAGGATGGTGTGAACGCTAGTTAAGCTCTTTAGTTAAGGATGTTTGGTGCGGTGGAATTCTATTCTAAGGAGGATTGTACCACTAATAATCTTATGGTTAGGCGTTGTAGTCTCTTAAAAAGACGATGATTTGGTGAGGTGGTATCAAGATAATGATGTCTTCAATTAAAAACCCTAGCAAACCTTGATATGGAGTCTTATGCTGGGAAATAGAATTGGGCTGGGATTGTAATAGTTATGACTCTTGAGTATTTTGAATACTTGAGCGACCTAGTCCTTGTAAGCTAGGAAAGTATTTAATGGATTAACACGAAAGTTGGAAGCATGAATGATCTTTACAAGAATAAGTACTCCTTTAGTGATTTTTACAAGATTGAGGAATTTGGATTAGTGACATGATGTCTTTTTCATCGATAGGACCCATATCAATGGATGGTTCATTTTATCTCTGCCAGAAAAGTAATTGTTCGTTTATTTAAAAGGTTAATTGAATCTGGAATATTATTTAATGGACATCCTTTAGGATATCGTTATTTGTTATGATTGTGTTATTGTTATTTGTTATGATGGTGTTGTCAAGAATGTATGTAGCAATTCATTTATTCAGCTTGAGTATGGGGTTAGGCCAGAAACTAAGAGTTTCTTCTTCACTAGTGAATTTGTTGATGTTTCGACTACAATTACCATGTCAAATACAATATATGAAGTAGTTCTTGACGTTTCTCTAAGTAATGGTTTGTCGTGAAAGATGATGACAGAGGAATTGATTTAAATTTTAGGAATGATCTTTCTGATAGTCGAGTGGTATTATATTTGAATGATTGTGATTGTATGAGAAAGTGTTGTCAAGAAAAGAGTTAGCCTAAAAGATATCACTGTTGAGTTCTCTATTGAGTATAATGGACGATAAACAGTGCATGAAGGTTCTAAATTTGATGTTGACCTTTCCTGGTCGTGTTCATTTCAAAGGGATATTGTTTCTAGACCAGAACATAAGTATGTAAGAGATGTGTGAGAAATGCCGAGGGACTATTGATTCAATCAAATAGAAGAGAAAGACAGTCGTGTGATCAAAAGAATTAGTTATTTGTTAATAAAGAGTGTTCTGAGCAACTCAATTGCACAGAACGAGTTACGTGGTATGTAATAAAGTTGATGGTCTTGAATGAGTGTGGATAGGGTTTAAGTCTAGAGATTAAGTATGACGGGTAATCAAATCTTATGATGAGGGTTAACAATGTGAGGTATGATAGGAAAATAATAATGTTTACAGAATGGAAATTTGAATGGAGACTAACAGGAAGACTTTGATTCCAAAAACTAGAGTTGAATTTTGGGGACGAAATTCCCCAAGGGGGGAAGGTTGTAGCGACCCAGTATAGTTTTAATTAATTAATTTAATATAATTAAATTCATAGAAAATAATTTTCGATGGTAGATATTTCCTTATTGTTTGGGTTTGGCATTTCAGGATATTCAGAATAATAATTTAAGAACGATTCTAAGATGCTAGAAAATAATAAGATTTTAACTAAATAAAATGGGTTGATTAATGGGGTAGATTTATATAAATGAGAAAATATATGTTAAACACAATGATTTAATTAATGGATGAATGTGGAGCTTTCTAGAAATGTTGAGAATAAGAGAATAGAATAAAAGGAAAGGAGAGTTTGTGGAAGAGAGAATTCTAGAAATCTTGAGAAAATTAAAGACCAAAACAAATAAGCCCCAAACCCCAAAATTTTTCTGTTGTGTCGAGAGCCCCAACCCTCGCGGACTACGCTGTCTTCTTCTCCATTTTCTTTTTTTTTTCTCCATCCGAATTCGGTGGAGTTCTCTAGAATTTTTGAGATCGGGAAATCACAAAACAAATAAAAAGGGACCCAATTTCTCCCCCGACAAGCGCGATCTTCTCTCTTCTCCCATTTGTTTTTCTTTTTCCCCGTTACTCTGCATTTCAGCCTTAGTTATGGAGCTGAAGCTTGGAGATCAAGCATTGTACTGCAAATTGAAGGATCAGAAGGATCAGAGAGAATGAGACAAACAACTAACAAAGAGAACACCTCCCACCGCGAGTGTTTGCTTCCTCCTCTCTCTCGACTTCTTGTTTCTCTTCTTCATTTTTATCCTGTGAGCATGAACTTAAGGATGAGCACCTCAGTTTTCATGACCTCTCTGCATCGCCGTGCACCTGTGACCACTACCGATCACTCGCCGATCACCGACACATCACTGGCTACCAGATCTGAGCTTCGGCGTACCTCACCAGATCCTAAACCCTCTGTCAGCTTTGAGTTAAGAGCTGCGACTAGCTTGTCTGGTTAATACCGTTCCAGCCTCCTATTTTTTGCTTTTGCTTTCGGTTGATTGACTCGTAAAGTGAAGGCTTGAGATGAAGTCTAAACCACATAACTCGTAGGACCCGTGAGAAGGAGAAAGACAGAGATTTGGCGGCGTTGATTGATTCCTCTTTTTTTTTTCACAGGTAACCGAAGTTGCTGCCATGATAGGTTTATTTTCTTATTAGAACCATACACTGATTTAGGTCTCACTAGTTCTTTCTCTGAGATGCGTATCTATACACCTGTTTGACCTCCCCTGTCACGCTCCAAACTCCGGGTCACGTGAAACACCCACAAGCAACCAAACATAACACCAAACCCGAGAATACACTCTCAATAGAAAGCATACATGCATTGTATATAATCGCCAACCGGCTTACATTACACGGCCACAACGCCGAAAAACATGTTACAGCATACATGTTTAAAAACGAGCAAAAAAGAAGACTACAGAGCTTCTGCCCCTCCAGCACCTCCAAATCAACATGCGTGACCGGTACCTGAAAAACATTTCAAATCCCACATCGTGAGCCAAAGCTCAGCAGAAACTAGACAGCACATGAAGTATAAGCTAAACATGCTAGGAAAACGAGGTGCAGTTTTCGACTATCTTTCAAGCCTTCAAAATGAGTTTTCATATGCAACGAGAATGCGAGGATATAAACCATCTTTCGACTCACTCACAGGAGCCCTGAAAATAGTTGAAAAAGAGTTTTTAGATCGCGATTCACATGAGTCTTAAAAATAATTTAAAATTGGTTTTATCCGTTCCACAATACAGTACATGTAATCCATGATACATATAACAAGCCCTCACAAGCCACAATAACCGTTCTACAGAAACACGGTGGTACACACCCATCACAAGAATTTACTCGGACTGTCACTGGAAGACCATACCCCAACTATTTCACCGTTAACTGGAGTTAACCTATACAGCACATGCAACTCACGCGACACACGCATCCCGTGCACACACACAACGCATGCACGCCACCCACACGACGCAACACATG
>JAULJZ010041412.1:0-14510 GCA_032270985.1 Heliamphora pulchella
TAACAATATTTTTTTAAATTATAATTTTTATTTATTTATTTATAAAACAATATTATGAGTTCTTATTCAATCACTTAGCTAAAGATATCGGATGAATCTGAATTTTTACATGCTAAACAAACTCGAAGAGTTCTAAATAATAAACGGATTGGATCATAAAAATTTATTCAAAAAATACGTCAAACAAAGCACAGCTGAACTAAAATTAACGGTTGGACTAATTTGATGCAAAAATTAAACCTGAAAGAAAGTTAGTGACGTTTCAGAAATCACAAAGGAGATTTTTGTTTTTGTCAGAAACTAGAGGGGAGGTCAGCGTAATTTACCCTAATTTGAAACATATATTAGTGGGGATTAATATATATTTTGTTTGTTTAATATATATATAAAATATGGTTTGGTAATTGGTTTTAAGTCGGTTTCAAGTTAGGCTTTTTACCTTTTGTTTAAAGCTTAAAAGGCCAAAAAATCTTATTTTTCAACTCAAAAGTTTTTAGCTTTTTTATTTTTTACATATTTTTTATATATTTTTAAAAATATTATAACTTTTGTTATATAAATTATTTTTTTTATAAAAATTATATTTTTAAAATCTACTCGTTAAAATCTATCAAACAATATCCATATTGAATGCAAAATTATCAAAAAATAAATTTTAAAAAATTATAACAATTTTAAACAAGATTTTTTGTCTTTTAATTTGAAGTCATTTTAAGCTTTTGGCTTAAAGTTACATCACACTTCTCCCAAATAAACTTTTGACTTTTTAAATTTAAAATAATTTTAAGTAAAAAATTGAACTTAAAACCAAATTACCAAACGAGGCCTAAGTGAACTATCAATATAAAATTGGAAATACAGAAATAACCTTCCTTTTTTATCCTGAATGGCATATAATATTTTTAAAATTTATCCTCAATGACATGTATATGAGTGTTTATTGCAACTAAATTTATAGTAAAAATCAATTATTAAAAAGTACAATTTAAAAGCGAGGAAATATAACTTTTTTAAAATGAACACTTTAAATTACTTTTGGCCCATAAATAAAAATATATAGTTGTGACAAAAACTTTGCCATAATTTTTAATAGAAAAACTAACTAAAAACTATTGATAATAAGCAGCAACAAACACTTATATATGTATATTCAAAAAGAACTTACATACAGTTCATAAAATTATGAAATCTTTAAATAGGGGTCCTATACGTAAGATTTGTAAAAAAAAACTAGTCCTATCCCATATATTTTTTTAAAAATTAGTAACTATTTTATGTTGCTATACCTAATATGACTCTATACCTCATTTAAACAACAACCAATATCAAAACTCTAGTCCCTCCGCTGATCTCCTCTTTTTTCTTCCCCAGCGCCGGTGCCGACGCTGTTGATTCCTTCTCTGGTGCCATCTTCGTCTTCTCCTTCTCTAGTCATTCGACATCGACTCCTTCACAATATTAAGATTTCACTAACGGTGAACTCCTTTACATATCGCAACGCAAACTTTCGCAAAAACCCTTGCTGCCACTCTTTGTAGCGCCGACTGAAAAAATTATTTTTATATTTTTAATCAAACCAATTAAAAAAAATTCTTTTTATGTTTTTAATCAATCTATGTCGTGAAATGCGACAAGTAAAGAATCAAATATCCTAACTCAACACATGAAATTTTTTACGTGAAAAACCCAATTTGGGTAAAAAACTACGGGACTAATCATAGTCAAAGTAAATCAAGCACTAATTAACCAATTGAACAGTTACAAAACACCAATTTATAGATTTTAATCGAATCCTTAATCCAAACTCCTAAGCTATCTTGTCGAATTCACGTCAACTGTTTTTCGTTTGATCACCGCAGTAACGAATCTTCCAAACTGTCATTCCGACAGAATCCTCCGTTAGAACTTAGAACACCGTCTAAGATTTCTCATAAACAATCTTCGAATATTGGAGCACAACAAACGCTTCTGATTAACTTTGAAGTTTTGAGATATGAAGTTCATAAGATAATTTTCGTTGTTGACGTATAGTCCTATTTATAGGATTGAAAATTAGGCAATTAAAATTTCAATCCAATTAAAACTGTTTGGGGTTCGATTACGTGCACTTGGGACCGCTCGAGCGGTCATGTGCCAAATTACATTTTGCTTGCACGATTTAGCTTGTACCTTCAGTTTTGTCACTTGTACTTTAGTCTTCTAACTTGAATAAAATTCTGATAAAAGATTCCTGATCCAGCTAAGACTTATAACTTAATTAAATTAATTAGATAATTCTTAGAACCCCAAATTAATTAAGAATTCTAAGATTATCCAACTACTACAATTCTAATCCACTTAGAAGTTTTATAATTATCTAAACACCTGAATTACCATACACATAAAAGACTTTAATTATAAATTAAATTCTTAACACCAACCATTAACAACCTCATATCTACCATTGACCATCGACCACCAAACATCTACAGTCGAACTCTCCTATTGTATTGTCAACCATTGGCAAATAGGAAAATGTGTAATGAACCGTAGAATTATTAATGAAAAAGACAAAATAGAAAAATTAGATGTTGTGAGTAGGAAAATGTGTAGTGTGAGCGTATTATTATTATTTTTTTCACGTTTTGTCTTAACAGATTACAGAATAGTAAATCAAACTAAATTAAGTTTTCATCTTAATTAATTCGCGTCAATTATACGAAGCTTTTCACGGCATTCTATTTTGTTAATTAAGGGCAATATCTTTAGTAAATTTTAATAAATTTATGTCTTTTCTTAATATGAAATTTAATGTCAATTTAAGTTTATATTTCGGCCTCTTAGTATTTTTATTACTCATAATCTTATCAATTCTTTTACTACTACATTAATTGGTCTATGTTATATGTGCTCAAATTATCTTAATTTAATTTTTTTTTCAACTTATCCTCAATTGGTGTGACTTTTACCATTTTACGAATTTTTTGATTTTTTATTTTATCGTTTCTAGTCTTATTACATATTCACCTTAATATTATCATTTCAGCAACACTTATCTTATTTATGTGATCTTTTTTTAACAGCACAACAATCTATCTTATAGAGAATCGATGGTATAATAATTGTTCACCACTTGAATCAATCAACTTTGATTCTATGTGTTAAAACATTTGCAATTTTTCTATCTTGTAAATCATCGAACCTAGATAATAAAAGCATTAACTCTTATGTATCTTTTAGTATGAATATTTATTTTTTCATTATTAATACTCCTATTAGTGTTAAAATTATACTTTACATATTCAATTTTATTTCTACTTGCTTGAAATAGAAGTTGCCTCCAAAACTTCTCTTTATATTTTTAATTTAGTGTTAGCTCCACTTTTAGTCTCACACACTAAGATAATATCATCAGCAAATAGCATATACCATGAAACATCTTCTTAAATATATCTAGTTAGTTCATCAATAACTAAGACAAATAAATAAGTACTCAAAATCGATCATTAGTGTAATTATACTATAATCGAGAATTCACTTATTTCTTCTACGAGTGATATAATTGTTTTGACAGTTCCATTCTCTCTTCTCTCTAACGCCTATTATATAATATCTCTAGGCATTCAATGATCGTAAGCCTTTTCTAATTAAGTTTATAAAAATCATATGAAAATTTCTTTTCTTTTCTCAATATTTCTCTATTAAGCTACTCAATAAGTAGATTGTTTTCATAGTTGATCTATCAAAAAATCAAATTGATTCTGCGAAACTGTTGTTGTTAATCTCAGACGATATTCAATCACCATTTTCTATAGTTTTATCATATGACTTATCAACTTAATACTTTTATAGTTGTTACAATTTTAAATATCTCTCTTTTATATATATAGGTACTAGAATGTCTTTCTCCACTTTTAAAAATTTTTTTAGTCATTATGATTTTAGAAAAAATTAATTTGGGATCTTATTGGGCCGACTTGTTTCGGAATTAGTCATCATCACTTTTCAACTATTCAATCAGGTTCTATATTTTAAATTTATAATTATTATAGACAAATATGCCATTTTATTACTTACTAGTAGATATGTATATATAGATATAGATTAATATATTTCACACACAAAAATAGGTAACCAATTGAATAAATTTCAAAAACAGTCTGTGAGGTTTTTTTGAAACGAAAATTGTAATGGTCTAAGATTCCGAATCGATATTCGGTTTATAATGATTACAGAAAGGAAGACACTATTTACACGAATTGAGAAAATATTTTCTAAGAGAAATTAGATAATATTTGTTAGAAGAATGAGACATTTTTTTTAACATATAAGATATTGTATTGATAACACAAATGGAACGATGGGATTTAAGAAGTGTATTTAATTGAACATGTGTTGTTTATGAAAAATGAAATATTTTTTTTATACATGAAATGAAACAGTTTTTTTCTCAAAGGAATGAGACAATATTTTTTATTTATACAAAGAAAATGTCTTATTTTTTACACAAAATAGACATTTGTAGTAATACACAAGAAACATCTAATTTTATTTGCAGAAATGAGACATTTTAGGAAACTTTCTATACAAATGATATATTTTTAGTTACACATAGAATATGTCTAATCTTTTTCTTCAAAAAAAATTGTTGTCATTAAACGCGACAGAAAAATCAGAGTCGAGACCTAAATCTTTGTGAGAATTGATTAGAAATGATTCTGAATCTATGATCGTAAGATAATCGATGACGCTCACCAATCAATTGTTTCGTCAATTGACTCAAAAAGAGGAAGATTGAAAAAGAAGAAATCTTAGGTCGAATAAGAAAATTGTGGTTTTCAAAGATATAGTCGATTGTCTCATTGTTCTAATTTGGAATTGTTTCCTTTGCTTGAAATTCTCAATTCGCGTGTTGCCAACAATCAATTAGGGATAGTTTTGGTATAATGAAAAAAGAACAGGATTTAATGAAACGTTAATTTTAAGTTGAGATTTATTCCTAAACAAATATCCAAAATGGGATCTAGATAAAAATCTCCCATAATTTTATTATATAATGCTTAAGTATTTTTACACCTCCATTGGAATACCATCTGCTCCTAAAATCTTATCTAATTTTATTCTCTTTATTGCAAGTTTTACTTGAAACGTTATTATTTTGTAATAGAATTTATATTCTCTAAACTCATTCAGGTTATTAGAATACGCCTTATTATCCATATCCTTCATTAATACCAATGAGTATTCGCTTTTTATACATTTAACTTACAGTCTCTTATTCTCCTTTCTCTCAACGTAACAAGTTTATACATATTTTTTTATTTCTTTTTTACTATCAAATTTAGTGATAAAAATCATTATAAATTTTTAATTTAGCATTTTTAATAGTTCTCTTAATGATTTTATAAACTTATTTATAACTCTTAAAATTGTTCACATTCTTATTTTTAGCCTTTTACTATGGCTTGGATCTCATTATTTTACCATTAAATTTTCTTAGTTAGAGGACATGTCTCCTCGGCTGTTTAAGAACTTCTTTTAATATTCTTTTAATATATTCTGTCATTATATTTGTGCGCGGTACAAATTATTTGGGCATGTTCGGCACAATCAGAACCAGGTAAACTAGGCCAATACTGATGACCCTGAATAGAGTTTGGGCCGGACTCCTCGCTACCGAACTCACTGGATGTTCCTGACTCCGCCGCCGAACTTCTGCAAAGCAAAGAACGCTGTTAGCGCCTACCGGCCAGGTGTGACCGGGAGGCACTTTGACGCTCAAGTTAGATATCTCTCAGGGAGGTTTCTAGTCAAGAGCTTGGGTTAAGAATTGCATACTTGGTGGTTTTGGGTGCCTCTCTTTATATAGGAGTCAAGACTAATGGAGGCTGAATCCTCTTAGGATTCTACCTCCATTTAGTTAGGAATTGTTTCCTATCCTGTCGATACGATTTTTTCCATCCTCTGGATTTGTTTATGATTTGTTTTCATCCTGCTCATCCGATCAAACCGTATTAAGGATGGGAACTTATCTTTCCATTTTAGGGGACGACATGGGCTTTATTGGTCCGGGCTGCCCTTTTCTGGGGTGGGCCGAACTTATGTGGCCTGAACAACTGGTTGTCCAGGCCTTGATGAGTCCTGGAGCAGCCTGCTTTAGGCTGGCCCCCTTAATGGAACTTTGGTCCCTTTGTATTCGGCCTGGGCCTTTAGGCCCGTAACTTTTATCGGCCCTCAACTGCCCCCAGCTATGGTTCTTGCTTGGCCAATCTGCCTGGTAAGGATCCAGAGCTTAAATTTCTGTTCGGTGGTCAGCCCTTGGTATGGTGTATGTTCGGCTGTACTGTTCGGTACACATGATGTGTGTTGGAGTTTCCAAGGGGTGCTCCCTTGTTCGGGTGCCCCTACTCGGTCCACAGGGTGGCGGTTCAGTTGCTGTCGCCCTTTGGATTCCCCTTAGGAATGATGACAGCTGGCCTTGAGCCTCATTTTTTCCTTACGTGGCATATTCTGATTGGTGTGTGGGACGGCGATAGATGTCAAATCATTCATGAAGCGCGTCATTTCAGACGTACGGCGCATTGAATGCGCTTGCCATTTGAAACGATGGGTATAAAAACCCATCGTCTTCACATTTCTGGCTTTTCCACTGTTTCACCACTTTTGACCTTCTGCTCTCTGCGATTTCCAGCAAGCCACACTCTACTTTTGGCGGCTGGTTTTCAGATTTCAACGACGTTTTCCAAATTCCACAATCGTTTCAAGGTAAATTTCTCCATTATTGCTGCATTTTCTTTGCCTTGAGGCGGGTTTGCTCGCTTTTGTAGAATCTTTCTCTCCTTCTATCTTTCTGTTTTTCTCTTCTTCCCAATGGGCAAACTCCTAAAACTGGTGTCGACGCCGGCGGCCATGCGCGAATTCTAGCGTCGATACAACATCCCCGACGACGTTGGGATTACTCTGGCCAATCCAGGGGACTCTCGCGAAGGAAACTAGGAAAAACTTTCCCTCCCACTGGTCACCATAGTGGAAGGAGGAGTTCGATTTTCCACTCACGCTCTCCTTCATAGAGTACTTTGGCATTACCGAGAAAGTCCGATGCAAGTCTCCTCCAATGCCTTTAGAGTGGCGATGGGCGTTGTAGAGTTAAATTGTATTATGGGTACCAACCTAGGTATCTGGGATATTGTTTACTGCTACAATATGGTCAAACACTCTTCGGGGTCGTATTACCTCAAAGCCAAAAGGGCAGCTGAGAAGCTAGTCATCGAATTGCCTGACTCTGGCAAGGACATCGATAATGACTTCTTGTACATAACAGGTAATTTTGAGTTTGGCCCTGGGGAAGTAGAGGACATCTTTACAATCCCACGGAAGGACGGCCTTGGGCCTGGTAGTTTCACTTGCCATCTGCTTGTATTTATGTCTCTTATAAAGCTAGTCTTGGTTTTCAGTACTAATGCCTCTACTTTCTGTCCTTCTGTTCGGTGCAGGTGAGGTTACAAATAGCCAGGCTCGTGGTCCTCTTCTTGGGGTCCACCTAGAAGATTTGAAGAAGGTCTGGGAGTACAAAGGACTCCCCGAACAGAGAGGCCTTGGAAGAGCTGCGCATATTTTGCTGAAGTACATCCCGACGTACAGAACTTTCATAAGACCGAATACTTCTGGAGTCCAGATTGTCGTAGAAGCCTCCGCACCGATCGACGCCCCATAAGCCGTGGTACTACCGTTTGTTCGAGCGGAGAGGCAAGTCACAATCGCCCAACCTCCTTTATTCGGCCACGACCCCGGTCCATCTTCCCTGGGCTACACAATCTGAATCTCATCGTCTTCCTCTTCTTCCATCGACTTCTCTGTCTTTGAAGAGATTGCCAACATGGCATAGAAGAAAGCTTCCACCGCCGACCTCAGCCAGTTCCTCACCTTGGGAGGTTCGAAAAGGAAGGTCACCACCGTCTCTGCGGCTCCCGCTAGCCTTGCCACCGAACTGACGGAGGAAGCTGCGTCAATTTCCAAGGCATCATCTCAGCCCCCACAGAAGAAGCTGAATAAGGGTGGGGGCTATCCTATAAAAGAAAAGGGTAAGAGAAAGGAGAGAGAGAGAGAGAGAAAAGGAGAAAAAAAGGGAGAAGACGGAGAAGAAAAAAAGAGAGAAAGGGAAGGCAGTAGCAGAGCCTTCTGGGGGTGCCAAACAGTGGAACCCCGAACTCATCAAAGGAGACCGAGCAATCACCACGGAGGACCGGGCGAAGTCTCCGGACACTGCCTTTGGCCTGTCGAAGGCCCTGCTGTTACCCGGCGACATGGAGGAAATTCGGAAGCTTCCCCATGAGAACCTGGTGAAGTCATCCATTCGTCACTCCGTCCAGGTATCATTCGGTACTTCTTCTTCAGTTGTTTCTATTATCTGTCTTTCCCCCTAACCTTTTCTTTTCTCTCTCCCTTCAATATGCGGGGGCTCAAACGCCTAGTGGCTGCGATGGAGAGGCTGGAGGAGAGGGAGCTGGAGCTGGCCAAATTCTGTGAGAAGAACCAACTATACCTCCAGCAGTTGTTGAAGATGGAGGTCATCATTCGGGCAAAGGACAAGCTGCTCGACGCTGCTCATGCTCGGTTGTCCGAGCTGGAGGTCTCCGAAATCGCCCTAAAGGGCCGTTTGAAGGACAAGGAGAAGGTCCTTGCTAACACTGTGGTCCTTCTTGGACAGGCAGAGGCCGAGCTAGACAAGTCTAAGGAGGAAGCCTCGAGGGCTTATTCGGCAGGGGTGGCTAAAGCTACTGAAGATTATAAGTCTCAGATTCCCGACCTCTAAGATCTTATCTTCAGCTTTGCTTGGGAGGCTGCTTTGAAAGCTGCTTGTACACACCCCAATTTGAACCCGTCTAATCTTAGGCGAATCCGATGATGAAAACAGGTGAATTAGTGTCTCCGTACGATTCTCGAGAAGTGATCCAAGTTCGGTATTTGAACCCAGAACTTTCAAGCCAATAAAATTTTGACGAACCATTGAAACTTGTTGCTCAAGTAAGGTGACCGCCAACTCTTTTCATGGCACCCGTCGTAGAACTTTGTAGAAACACTAGCCCAAAGTGGCGACCGCCATAGAACTTTTTGAAAATTTCCAAAAACCTGGCGACCGCCAACTCTCATGGTGGCGACCGCCAACTCTCATGGTGGCGACCGCCAACTTCAAATGGATTGACGTGTCCCTTAAACGTGGCAGCATCTCATTGGTTGATAAACTCTATAAATACCGTACCCCAACGTACGTTTTCAGTACAAATTTTGAGTGAGAGAGATTCTGCCGATATACCGAGCGATTCCGAGCTCCGATGCCGAAACCCTACCGATATACCGAGTCCTGAATCTCCTATACCTACATTGAAGCCTACATTGCTTGGATCACCACCCGAGAATTGGACAATTGGAGCTCATTCTACTGACTTGAGGATTCTTCGGCAACCTAGGTACCTTGTTTGGATCCCCGGCCATTCTGGCTCCACTTTCTACCCCTTTGGAGTGATCGGGTTTAATTTGGTCAATTCATTTCAATTATGTTCTCGCATCACTTATGTAGTTGTTATATTCTTACCTTATTTTAAATTTTAGTTTTAGTTTACTTAACCTACTCGTTTCATTTACTTACTTTCATTATTAAGCTTATTACTAATTGTTAAATCATCAAATAGTGCTAATATTTATTTTAACAATTACAATTTATCAATATTGTTAATTGTCATAATTTAAGTACTTACATAATAAATGGATATAATAGTCAAATATTATACTCATTTTATTTAAAAGTCTCATTTCTTTTCATTTTCTCTCTTTTATGGTAATTCAACGTTGTAGCACTTTGTTTCCTTTCTTTAGTGTTCTAGCATTTAATTTTTTTCTTTTTTTTGTTTAATTTAGATTCCTATTTTCATAGCATTCTATTCTATTTTCTTGTAATGTAGTTTATTTTTTTTCTTTTAACTTAATGTTCCATTTCTAGTTAGTACATTCTATTTTTATTTTTATTTATTTTTATTTTTTTAAGTATTAGTTTAATGTTCTAGTAGTCGTTCTATATTGTTTCTTTTTTTTTAATGTAATTCATTTTTCTAGCATTTTTTTTCTTTTAGTATAGTATTTTATTTTTATTATCAACTTTACTTTTTTTTTATAACATTCCATCTCTTTTCCTTTAAATGCTAATATTCTATTTTCTTTTTTTTTATGTTAGTTTAAAGTTCCTTCATTAGTATTAATTTAATTTTTTTTTTATTAGCTTCATTTTCATAAATTGTTTTATTTTCTTTTTCTACAATTTTATTTTCTTTTTCTAGTAGTTATCTTATTCTTCTTCTCTTTTCTTTTCTTTTATTAAACTTAAAAAATCACAAAAGATTTTTAAGTTAACTTTCAATTTTAAAGAGCATGATAATTTTCTTTTCTCATAATAGTTAAAACTCAATTATCCTTTTTTATGTCACTTCTTTCTTTTGTTTTCTCTTCTTTTCTTTTAATTCTCTTTTTATAAATATAAAATGTTAATTATCAAATTTTTCTTTTATTTTTCAAAACCTTCCTTGGTTAATTTAATTTTTTTTATACTATTTCTCTTTCCTTTTCTTTTATTAACTACAAAAAGCACAAAATCATAAAAATATCTTTTAAATTTCTTTTAATAATTTCTTGTGTATGCATCTCTTATTTTTTACCTAGTTTATCTTCTTATCTAGTTTGTTTTGGTATTTATTTTGGTCATTTTTATTAAAATCATGCTTTTACCTTATTTTTATTATTACAATTCATGTTTAGATAATTTTAGCAATTTTATCATTTTATTCCTTTAACCAAATCATGTTAATTTAGATTACATAAACAATATTGTATGCGGGATTGTTCCATGTATCCTTTAACTAGAAATTGCATACCTTAGAATTTAGAAATTTTCTTTTGACATTTATTTATTTTGGAGTGTTATGTATATATCTTATGTACTTTCTATACTTGATTTTGAATGCTCTTTCTCTTCACCCCAATTTTCTTTATTTGTATGCATTTGAAAAAATCTATTAAAGAACCAATGATAATTAGTAGAAGCCAACCTTACGGTTGGGCGAACAAGGTGCCAAACACCTTCTCCGATTCGTACCTTAGCCCCCTAACCCTCTTTCTCTGGTTAAATGCCTTTAAGATCGGTTAGCCATTTTTGTTTTTCTTAATTTTTCTCAAAAACTAAGTGGCGACTCTATTTTCAATAAAAGGGGGTTTTCAAAAGTTAATTTTCAAGGTGTTAAAGTATTTTTCAAAATATCTTTGAATTCCCTCATTTGTTTTTTTTAACCCCCCAAATTTCAATGCCACAGTATTTCTAGCGACTCTGCTGGGGATTGGTTTATAAAATCAAATAAGAGAGTTAGACTCAAAAGTATCATTGGTTCTTACTATGTATTTCTCATTTGTATTATCGCATGCATATGCATTGTTCTTCAACCTCCTGCCTAGTCGACCCGATGCGCTGAACGTTAATTCGTTTCGAGAATTATTGGGAATACGGGCAACCCTTGCTGACTGTACGTTATCATAGGTGCAGTAAAAGAGTTCGGACATACTGTTTGACCATGTCCTGCACCACTCTAGGCATGGGAGGTATATACCCGACTCTATTCAGAAGGTACCCTATTCAAATTAACCAAAATCTGCCTTTTTGCATATAGTAAATTTAGATCCCCCCAAATTAGGTGCTGCTAACCCTAGTAGGATTAAGTGTTTTTTTTATTGTATGTTTTGATTGTATATTGTTAGGATTATTTGTTCGGATTAGATTAGCTTTTCCCCCGGTTCGGCCTGGATTCTCTGTTATCATTTGATTAGATTAGTTTTTCGCCTTCGGGTTCTCATCCATTTTCGATCTTCACCACGATCGATTTTTCATACCATAGTTTTCTTCCTGAGGTCATGCCCGTGTTTCGTTCTAACATCTCTAGGGTAGTTTCTCCCCCTTCTGGGTTCCTCTCGGCTTGCTAATTCTATACCCCATTTTGTCTAGGCTAGCTTTTTTCAAATTCTTTTCTTTCGACCTATGTGAGAAAAGTTTTGTACTTCTACTGTTGTGCCATTGATTTTTTCTTAGAATCATAGGTCAAACCAGTCTCTTGAGGGATAGAATAGTCCTTTTAACGGAACGTCGTCTGCTTAAGATAAAACCTTTTCTCTAGAGCTTAGTTGATCTATCCCCTTTGGTCCTCATCGGAGTCTTCAGATGTTCAGTTGTTATGATGGTATGGGCCCGACAGGGGCATTATTTTAGTTTCAGCTGTTCTGGGTATCTGGAATATTTGCTGTCTGTCATCTGAATTCTTTCAAAAATGTCTGAGGCTGGTTGTTCTGCTTGTACGACCTAGGTATTTCTGTGGGTTACCATTGATCCGAAGAGAGTACAGTCGACACGAGTTTTGGTAAGATCAGAATCGGGCAGACTTTGCAGAGTTTTTGAATCAATAGATATGGCAAAGAACGAAGTTAACCTGACAGCTTTGATGAGGGCTATTACTGAGATATAGCGGGCTGTAGAACAACAGACCCAGACCCAAGTACAGTGCCAAGCACAGATCCGGGCAATCCAGGCCCGTATCCCTGTCATAAATGGGCAACCAGATGACGCAAATGAGAATGCCGAGGACTTTTGGGATGACAATCAAGTCCCCAATGGACCACAAGTCGTTCCACCGCGAAATCCTCGACAAGTGATAGTTGAGGAAGAAAATACTGCTCAGTTCAAAGAGTCTGCATTAGTCGAGAAAATTGACCGGATGGAGAAGGACCTTAGAAAGGCAAAAGGAATAGAAGAATATATGCTAGATGTGGGAGGATTATGTTTATTCCCCGATGCTAAGCTACCAAAAAGGTTTAAAATGCATGACATGGAAAAATTTGACAGAACTAGAGATCCCAGAATTCATCTCCGAATGTATGTTGGTACCCTGTCACCAATGGGGATTGATGATCAGTTGAAAGCTCAGCTCTTTCACCGATCTCTTTCTGGGGCGGCCCAAAAATGTTCCTCTCCCTCGATGTTGCAAAGACCAGAACCTAGGAGAACATAGCTACGACATTTGTCAGTCAGTATAGCTATAATATCCAGCTATATGTAACTACTCGAGAGCTGGAGACCACTCGCCAAGATAATAAGGAGCCTTTTGTTTATTTTTTAACCCGCTGGAGGGGAAAGACAACAAAAATGACGAACCGGCCCTCCGAGAAAGAGAAAGTTAGGATCGTAGTGAAGAATCTTCAGCCTCTCCTGAAACGCTATCTGATCACACAGCCTCTTTCCACATTTGAGCAATTGTTTGACGTTGGGGTTCAAATAGAGGATGCAATCCAGTCTAGGGACATTGAAAGAGTCGAGCCGATCCAGAAACCACAAAGAAGGACCTTTCCCACAACCAACCAAAATCCATCTGCTGCTCGCTTGGGTGAGGTGGACCTTTTAAATCCTTCTTCTTCCACCCATCTAGCAAACAACCTCCAGCAGTTAGACAATGGTCAATAGCAACAAAAGCCGATGAGAGTCTTCACCCCCTCAATATTTCTTTATCCACCGCCCTGAATCGACTCGTCGAAAAGGGGCTCATCAAGCCATTGGATCCTATGCCTGTCCCTGATCCATTTCCTCCGAGGTACAATGCCTCACAATACTGTGCCTTCCACCAAGGCCACGGGCATTTAACTGACAAATGTATGAGGCTCCGTCATGAGATCCAGAATCTCATTGACAACAAAGTGATCCCCCGTCCATCAGCTACCCCAAAGCCGAATGTTACTACTAACCCGCTTCCAAATCACGCCAAGCAGGCTGGGGTAAATTACATGTCTTCAGGAGAATCGGAGGACCCGAGCCAGCACATTTGCTCAGCATATCTACCCCGCCCTTGTGTTTCAGTAATTGAAAACCAAGCAGTATGCTCATTCACGATGATCAGATGCAGTAGTGACAGGATGGAAGAATGAAATGATGATGCCTGAGAATTGTATCGACCGATGTTCCAAACCTACCAACAAGAAGAGGAGCGCAATGAAGAGGATGACTAGCCATTGGATTACCCGACTCGACCTTATGGGTTCGGTCATGTACTTGACGGAATCACCCTTCCCTGACTTTTTGAGGAGGAAATATACGTTGACGACTTGTAATCCTATTAGCTGGTCAGGGTTGTGTTGAAATCTAATGGGACCGAATGGATTGATTTTTGGGCCGCTCGTGAACAGCAAGTGAATTTTATTGAAGAGGACATTTGGGAAGAAATCGATAATGCATGGGCTATTGAAGATAACAAGGAAAGACAAGAAATGACAGCCATTAGTGACTTCAATGATTTGTGGGCATTCAAAAGCTCTCTGCACGTAAACGAAGTAAAACATACTGATAATGAGATGCCAGGGTTATGAGACCCCAAAGATGGCGTGGAACACCTAACTAGAAGTGGACGACATTTTAAGCCAACTCAGCTAGAGAAGGGACAGCCAGGTGGAAAAGG